>JASAMY010000303.1:0-83668 GCA_030248085.1 Paralinhomoeus sp. GSCO2_6
CGCACCTCTTTCCGAGTTAAGTAAACCGGAGGCGCTCACTGCATAATGCATCATGTGCACACTACGAACACGTGTGGGCACTCTCCTCACGCCGCGCGGACAAGCACGTTAGGCAGAAGCAATAATCACGTCATTCATGTACGTACAGACAGAGTCCCCCCCGCACCGGGACCCATTCGACCAGGCTCTCACACAGAAAGGCTACAGTGTCCGGGATGGCGGATCCCACCACAAAAACTGCCCCCTGCACACGCTCGCACGCAGGGCACGGCACGCACGCAAGGCACGCACGCAGGGCACGCATGCGCAAGGCACGGACGCACACGCGCACGCACGCACGCACGCACGCACGCACGCACGCACGCACGCACGCACGCACGCACGCACGCACGCACGCACGCACGCACGCACGCACGCACGCACGGGCACGCACGCATGCACGCACGCACGCACGCACGCACGCCCGCACGCACGCACGCACGCACGCACGCACGCACACGCACGCACGCACGCAGCACACGCACGCACGTCGAGGGGCCAACTCACTGTCTCGCTTGGCGCTCCCCGGAGCAGCTGGTCATACTCGGACACGGCACAGATGAAGATGACCGCGTTGACGTCGCCCAACAAGTTGGATCCACTTGGGCGCTCCTCGGACCGGCTGAAATTGCCAACGTCGAACACTCTGGCGCGAATGAGGCTCATACTGATTATGCTCCACTATAAATTCGCAATAATTTTTTCATTGAGTGAAATTTTCTGATTAGTGAACTCCCCCTCTCTCCCCCGGATGCACCGCCCTTCAACACCCGCACGTAACTCCTTGCAATGGTCACGTTCGAGAAATTGAGAATACGAGAAATCTGAGCCCCTTGTTTTTCGCATCAAAAATCGCGCAAACTGACACCGCATTCTTCTTGGCTGGAATGCTCTAAGCAGGCATGAGGTTTGGAAAATATTTTCGCGGCGGCGCGCGCTGTCAGCCCAATTTGGGCTAGGGTTTGGGGCTGAGAAGGGGGCGGGGCGCGGGAGTCTCACTAGCCGCTCGTGTGAGGTACTTCTCAAAAAAGGGAACGTGAAAAAACTAAAAGGTTATGTGGTGCGCTGGGATTCGAACCCGCGTCTCGCCACCACCCCTACCTGCGCTGCTCGCCGAAGGTGATATCCGTACCCTGGAGGTCGATCCCTTGATCCTGGGACCCGACCTAGTGCGACGCCCGTGGTGGCGACGCGCGAGAAGAGGTTTTTTCCCTGCGTTTTTTTTAACTCCTCCTCGCAAGATGCGGTCGAGCGAGTCGAGAAAACTGAAAAGCTTATTTTAGGGAAATATTTTTTGAGATTTTAACTCACCCTTCAGGTACATCTATATGTAGATGCGTGGGCTGCACTGTAATTACAGTCTATGTATCCCGGCTCTGATAATTGGACGGCGTCGTTTAGCTGGTAGTCGCTGCGTCCGGTCGGAGGCATAGTGACTCCCGCGTCGCACCAGAACGCTGAGAAGGCCGCGCCGGGCTGTTTGGTGCCCAGATCGCGACCCAAACCCCCCCGGCCCCCCCCGTCCCCGTTAGTTTTAGGGGCTGCGTCGGCCTCGGAGTGAAGGCGTGGATGCGCGCGGAGACCCTGAGTGTGCGCGGTCCGGGTGGTGTGCGTGTGAGTGTGTGCGTGCCAGTGCGTCGTGTTTCCCCCCCCCCCCCCCCTTTTTTTTGTTTTTTTTTTTTTTTTTTTTTTTTTTTTTTTTTTTTTTTTTTGTTGTTTTTTTGTTTTTTTATTCTCATATTTTTTTTAATTTTTTTTTTTTTTTTTTTGTGTTAGAATTTATTTTTTTTTTTTGTTGTGTGTTGTTTGTTTTTTTTTTTTTTTTTTTTTTTTTTTTTTTTTTAATTTTTTTTTTATTTTTTTTATTTTTAAATTTTTTTTTTTTTTTTTTTTTTTTTTTTTTTTTTTTTTTTTTCCATGTTAAAGGTTACATTTGTGATTCTAAAAATTTCCCATTTGCTACAAACTTTTGAAACTCACTGCATCAGCTTGAGAAAGACAACCATGGCGCCTTTGCCTAGCCCCTGTACTTTGTGTGTGTCTGTGTTGGTTAGTGAGCCTGCATCTCTACAAACAGAGTGGCGATACAATGTAGGTATTGCATTGCCGAAGAGTTAAATTGACGAGTAAATAATATAGTGTCGGATGAATTTTGGTGCGTTGTTACACTATACTGTACAAAAAAAAATATACAAACAGTGCCATACTAGGCACTTCACAAAAAAAAATATAGTGTACCCATTAGAACATTTTGTCCTACCCCCCCACTTGTCGCCTTGGGTTTGAATCCTACCTCCCGGTCAGTTATGAACCCCTCTAGGGAAATTGGGCAAAATGCTATCATTGCCTTGTCTAGTTTTAAACTTTACCTATGTGGGCAGCCTACCTTTTTTGTGTGTAAAAAGAGAGCTGTTAGTGTTATTTACTATCTATTGTCTCTTACCACATGCCTTGGTGGTGTGGTTTACGGCCACTGTGTCGTTGAAATAAAACAAAGTAAAACTGATGCCATTTGTGGGAAGAATAGGACGGGGGAGGGTGCCTATTTTAGGGTCCGGGCAATTGGATGTATGCACAGAACTGAGCAGCACTACCTTTTGGTTGTCGGACTCCTCCTTCTTGCTCTCGGCGGAGGCGAAACCTGCTCGATGTGGCGGTTGACGCCGCGCTGCTGCTGCAGCTCCCCCCCGAGCACACGCCCATGTCGAGCCGAGAGAGAGCGCGTGAGAGGGAGGGAGAAAGAGACACAGACGCAGAGCTGCTGTCACGGCCCGCTCCCAGTTCGCTTCGCGCAACAACAGGCGCCTCATGGCCTCCTCGGAGGGCGGAGCCGGGAAGTTTCGCTCCAGGAGGGGTGGACGCTAGGAGGCCGTCAATGCCCATATACAACACGGACACCGCACCCCCCCCCCCGGACTTGGCGCGTTTCTCATGGAGCCGTTTCCCGCTCGCGATCGACAACCGAAGTGATGGGCAGCTGAGAAGCTGCAAATGCCAGACCGGGCCGCGGGCGAGAAGCGCGGCTCGCGCCGCCGCCTCGAACCGCACCGCCAGACGGCGGCTCAAAGCCTCAAACAACGCGAGCCGTGCTCGAAATTGCCGAAAGTGGGGACGTACATCGCGAAACAAACAAAAGGGGGGCCGACTCAGACGAGGGAAACAAACGTCTTAATGGGGGACACGGGATCACCTCCCCCCCCTCCAAACCTGCGTAATCGCGCAAAAAGTTTGTCGGCACAAAAAGGCCTATTTATGTGCGTCAGTCATGCGCGATTGTGGGGGGTGGTGTCGAAGCCACACCGAGACCGGCCGCTGAGTGGGCCGACCGGAGTCGGGGGGTTCCAGAGCTATGAGCGCTAGTGCTTGCGCACCGTACATAGAAAAATACGTGGACGCATTTCTATCAACGTCTAATCCTTCGCGGCGGGGCCCGTGCCCAGCAACCATTCCACCACCTCACTCGGCCCTCTCCCCACCTGAGCTCAGCCAAAGAGCCGTGGCTCACTGCGGAGCAGAAAACGCAATGAGCAGGCCGGACCAGAGCATCGATTTCTCGGGGACAAACACTGTGCAATAATACCAAGAATTAACTCGTTGTGCACGTTTTCATTTGCGAAGCTGCTCACTCATGATTCCAGGAATCCCTATACCTCCAAACCTGTTAAAAAACGGCAGGTGCAGTGCAAGAACCTACGGTTGGTCCCCCAGGGCTGACCCTTATATCATTCGCTGTCTCCAACTAAGAAAGTCCTGAAAGTAGTTTTGACGCACTGCACACATTTGTGCTGATGAAATGTTCCCTGCTATTTAGTTGCCAACGCCATTTTCTTGCATAATTCGTTCGAGTTTTGTAACTAGATGTACGGCCGGGACGCCCAATGGGTAAGGCCATCAGAGACGCGACCCCAATCAGGGTGTACGCGGCAGCGTAGGACCCTAGGACCGTAAATCCTCCAATAAAGTGGCCCCGGGGCACCATTTTTTTAACTCCTCCTTAACCCTCCGGCACGATTCGAGCCCCCCCCCCATCGGACGGGGGGCTTCTATTATTTCAACCTAAAATTTTTGAATGGTAATGCTAGTTTTGCTGTTAAAAATGCCGATTTTTCGATAATTATCGATTACTTTTGCCACATTTCACGGTTGATTGACCGCTAATAGACCCTGAAACGTACTATTATTGGTTAGTAAGTAGTGTGTATACACGATATAAATGTACCTACGATTATATTTTTGCACATAAAAAGCACTTTGCCCAACATACCCCTTACCCCTGCCCCCCCCATTCGAGGGGGGGGGCCTCTATTATTCAAATCTGGCCGTACTTTTCTGTACTATCCCACCGGGGGGTACTATAGGGGGGGGGGCCGGGGAATATTTACGGTATGTCACAACTTCTTCCCTACTGTTCTTTGAGTTTTCAGTCGCTTATAACTCTTGGATTGCCTGAACCGATTGTGAACGAAATGATAGCTCAAAAGAACCGCCTTCTAGACCGGAATTTGAATACGCCATCCCGCGTTTCGGTAATTGAGCGCATTAGTACGAAATTGTCCGGAAATGTTCTGAAAAAGTCGCGTTTTCTCCCTGTCCTCTACACACTTTTTGGGTCGCCGCTCTGGAACACTGCTGTCGATGTTGACGAAGCTTGGCGTGAACACGTGGTACTAGGCCAGGAATTTTGTGCCCCTAGGTAAATTTGTTTAGGCGCTACGGATCTAGAGTTACGGCCAATTTGGTCGTTTTTTGACACATAGTCGTTTATTTTTGGCCAAAACCCGACAAGAGTAAAACTCCAAAAAAAGCCGAGTAAACACCCAAATGTTTTTTGATTTCCGTGAACAAATTAACTAGGCCGAGTCTGGGACGCTCGCAGGTGACATTTGAAATTCTGATTAGATATTGAGATATTGGCAACCAAAATTTTGGAAATTTCGCTCAAAAAAACTTTGTTAGCTGATCCAGGCGCTTCAAAATTTCGCGGCAGAGCTGTGCTGTAATGACAAAAGTTAATCGTCCGGACCTGGAATAGGCCCCTTTCAACAAATGGCAGCGCTCCGAATGCCCACGTATTGGTTGTCCCTCTTCGAAAGGCCTCATTTTTTTGAATGTTTTGTTTCTGAAAAGTTTGTTAGCTATAGACGCTGCAAATGTTGGTCACAGAGCTGTGCTGTAATGATGAAAATTGCTCGTTTTAGACCTGGAAGTAGTGTCACTTTCGACAAATGAGAAGTCGCTCCGATCTATATGTTTCACAGTTCGACCCTCTTTGGCACACCACCATTTTGGGCAACATTTGAAGCCTGTGATCGTGCATTACTTTTGCTTTCCTGGACGAACTCTGGCACGTTATAGCTCAAAAGAACAACATTCAAAGGGGAATTCGATTGAGTCATAACACGTTTCTATACTCTCGCGCATTACCAAGACAATTTTGGAGATGTTACGAAAAATTAGGTCCTGCCAAAGCTTTTGGCTCTCCGCTCGCTCGCACCTGTATCAATCTGAAACTAAAACTTCGCATGCATCTACGACCCAAAAAACCAAAATACCCTGTGGGATTATTTCTAGGAGCAATACATCGTGACTCGTGAGGAACAGTTTGATGTTGCAATATTTTTGGCGCGTTTTGTAAAGTCATCAGACTACTGATCGAGAGGTCGCTGGTTCGACTCCCAACAGTGACGCCTGTGACGCTTTTGCACGTGTCATCTTGGGAAACCCATCAACGGTTCCTTGCTGCAGCGTCTACAGTCCATCCCACATTCTCTGTCTCTTTTCTAGGCTCTTCTATGAAAATTTTGGCAAATTTTTGATATTTAGGGACGGATGCTCGTTACAGCCCCTAATGTACGAAAATGACACAGCTGCACACTCGCATGCACCCGCGCCCGCCCGCACGCACGCACCGCGCACGCACGCACGCAAGCACGCGCGCGCGCGCGCGCGCGCGCGCACGCACAACGTGTACAGTGGTACACGTTTTTCATAAGCCTCATGGGTGCAACACTGAGCATGCGTCCGTGCTGGTCTGCTGCTGTGGATTTGTATGTGTGTGCGTGCGTGAGTTTTCGATTAATCTATATTTTACGAAAAAACACTGTATTAAGGAAAATTTTGCAGGTGGCTGCAAAAAAAAAGAGAATATGTGACGCTCCTTTAGGTCCAGTTTAAAAAAACGTGGTATTAAAACGTATATATTATTAACGTGGTAGCCACTTCAGCAGATGATCAACTCCAGTTTGGACAAACCGTGTATAATCGAACCAAACGCAGCAACACGTCACATATTCGGCGTTTGTTGTGTGAGCCATCGCACACAACCACAACACCACCACCATCAATCCAACCTCACAACTCGTTCATCTCGCTGACGATGTGCTGCCATTCATAGGCATTACATGGATGGACAGGGCACACAGCCAAAGATACTGCATAGATAACTTCGCTGCCCTGCCCGTTCAAAAGTTTAATGTGGCTTGCTCTTACAGTAAGTAAGTGATATGTATGTATGTAGCATCATTTCACAATCTTAAGTACCAGTACATACCCTACATTCAACTTCGATTCTCGTCCATCTTTGTTCCACTTCTGTTAGCCTGTGCCTATAGACGGGACTGGCATCTGTGGGCGGCAAGGACAAGGCCCGCTCTCGTCTCTGAGTCCAAGGAATGAAAGGCCTCGGTCCTGATGCAGCCTGGACTGCCTTTCCAGTGATCCAAGCGAGCGAGTGAAGCGAGCACAACAAACGCCGAATATGTGACGTGTTGCTGCGTTTGGTTCGATTATACACGGTTTGTCCAAACTGGAGTTGATCATCTGCTGAAGTGGCTACCACGTTAATAGGATATACGTTTTAATACCACGTTTTTTTCAAGGGACCTAAAGGAGCGTCACATATTCTCTTTTTTTTTGCAGCCACCTGCAAAATTTTCCTAATGTCATATCGTTGTTGGTTGTGGCCGACTCAACACTAGAAAATAGGCAATGACCCATCTTAGAATACCCTAACATCATCATGTATAGATACATTGTAGATTCGCGATTTGCCATGACATATTCTCATTGAGGTGATGGTTTTTATTGTTGCTGAAGTGTTGTTTTAATAATTGCAGCGTCCGTTGACAATTTCGGTACCAGAAGTGCAAATAGCGACACACACACACGTGTTTGTCAGTGCCTCTATATACACACACACACCAATGCTGTTGACATCAGCAAAAGTTGCAAAAGTGTTACACAAAACTAAACAACTTTTCATCGTTTAACATGCATCTAAAATGCAATTCAGTCGCACCGTTCTTTCTACACGGAGTTCGGATGCTCCCCAGTTCTTGCTCGCCGCCTTCGCGGGCACTTCCGCTTCTCCTCGCTCTGTGCGAAATTGACGTTGACTTACATGAGTACACTGATTGGTCAGAATGTATACATACCGTAAATCCTCCAAAGCACGCCCCTGTGCTTTCATTGGAGAGTGGGCGTTTTATTTTTTCAACGTACCCTCTACCCTGGGCGTTTATTGGAGGTTGGCGTTGATTGGAGGGGGGCGTTCTATGGAGGATTTACGGTATGTATACGTCTAATGTACAATAGAGTGTACTTCATGTAAAGTCGACGTCAACTTCCGCACAGATTCTGAAGCCGAGCGAGAAGAAGCCAAAGTACCAGTACACGAAGGCGGCGAGCAAGAACTGAGACAGTCGAACTTTGCTGTAGAAAGAACAGTCCGACTGAATTGCATTTTAGATGCATGTTTTAAACGATGAAAAGTTGTTTAGTTTTGTGTAACGCTTGCAAGCTGCTGATGTCAACAGCATTGGTGTGTGTGTGTGCGATAGAGGCACTGACAAACACGTGTGTGTGTGTCAGTATTTGCACTTACCTAGATTCCGAAATTGCAACGGACGCTGCAAATTATACAATTAAAACAACACTTCAGCAACAATAAAAACCAGTAATGCGCCTCAATGAGAATATGTCATGGCAAATGGCGATGCTACAATGTATCTATACATGATGATGTTAGGGTATTCTAAGATGGGTCATTGCACGTCCTTCTAGTGTTGAGTCGGCCACAACACAACAACGATATGACATTAAGGAAAATTTTGCAGGTGGCTGCAAAAAAAAAGAGAATATGTGACGCTCCTTTAGGTCCAGTTTGAAAAAAACGTGGTATTAAAACGTATATATTATTAACGTGGTAGCCACTTCAGCAGATGATCAACTCCAGTTTGGACAAACCGTGTATAATCGAACCAAACGCAGCAACACGTCACATATTCGGCGTTTGTTGTGCTCGCTTCACTCGCTCGCTTGGATCACTGGAAAGGCAGTCCAGGCTGCATGAGGACCGAGGCCTTCCATTCCATGGACTCAGAGACGAGAGCGGGCCTTGTCCTTGACTGGACGTCTACAGATGGCAGTTCCGTCCGTCCATAGGCACAGGCTAACAGAAGCGGAACAAAGATGGACGAGAATCGAAGTTGAATGTAGGGTATGTACTGGTACTTAAGATTGTGAAATGATGCTACATATCACTTACTTACTGTAAGAGCAAGCCACAGTAAACTTCAACGGCAGGCAGCGAAGTTATCTATGCAGTATCTTTCTTTGCCCTTCCATCCATAATCCAAATCACACATCCACAAAACAAAATCACAACAACAAACCTGTTGCTGCGTTTGGTTCGATTATACACGGTTTGTCCAAACTGGAGTTGATCATCTGCTGAAGTGGCTACCACGTTAATAATATATACGTTTTAATACCACGTTTTTTTAAACTGGACCTAAAGGAGCGTCACATATTCTCTTTTTTTTGCAGCCACCTGCAAAATTTTCCTTAATACAGTGTTTTTTCGTAAAATATAGATTAATCGAAAACTCACGCACGCACACACATACAAATCCACAGCAGCAGACCAGCACGGACGCATGCTCAGTGTTGCACCATAAAGCTTATGAACAACGTGTACCACTGTACACGTTGTGCGTGCGCGCGCGCGCGCGCGCGCGTGCTTGCGTGCGTGCGCGGGTGCGTGCGGGCGGGCGGGCGCGGGTGCGTGCGAGTGTGCAGCTGTGTCGTTTTCGTACATTAGGGGCTGTAACGAGCATCCGTCCCTAAATATCAAAAATTTGCCAAAATTTTGGTAGACAACCTAGAAAAGAGACAGAGAATGTGGGATGGACTGTAGACGCTGCAGCAAGGAACCGTTGATGGGTTTCCCAAGATGACACGTGCAAAAGCGTCACAGGCGTCACTGCTGGGAGTCGAACCAGCGACCTCTCGATCAGTAGTCTGATGACTTTACAAAACGCGCCAAAAGTATTGCAACGTAAACTGTACCTCACGAGTCACGATGTATTGCTCCTAGAAATAATCCCACAGGGTATTTCATTTTTTTGGGTCGTAGATGCATGCGAAGTTTCGTTTCGATTGATACAGGTGCGAGCGAGCGGAGAGCCAAAAGCTTGGCAGGACCTAATTTTTCGTAACATCTCCAAAATTGTCTTGGTAATGCGCGAGAGTATAGAAACGTGTTATGACTCAATCGATTCCCACTTTGATTGTTGTTCTTTTGAGCTATCACGTGCCAGAATTCGTCCAGGAAAGCAAAAGTAATGCACGATCACAGCTTCAAATGTTGCCCAAAATGGTGGTGTGCCAAGAGGGTCGAACTGTGAAACATATAGATCGGAGCGCTCTCATTTGTCGAAAGTGACCTATTCCAGGTCTAGACGAGTAACTTTCATCATTACAGCACAGCTCTGTGACCAACGGTTGCAGCGTCTATAGCTAACAAACTTTTGGGACAAAACACTAAAAAAATGGCCTTTCGAAGAGGGTCGACCAATACATGGGCATCGGAGCGCTGCCATTTGTTGAAAGGGACCTATTCCAGGTCCGGACGATTAACTTTTGTCATTACAGCACAGCTCTGCCACGAACGGTTGAAGCGCCTATAGCTAACAAAGTTTTTTTGAGCGAAATTTCCAAAATTTTGGTTGCCAATATCTCAATATCTAGTGAGAATTTCAAATGTCATGCAAGCGTCCCAGACTCGCCTCGTAAAACTGTTCACGGAAATCAAAAAACATTTGGGTGTTTACTCGGCTTTTTTTCGAGTTTTACTCTTGTCGGGTTTTGGCCAAAAATAAACGACTATGTCCCAAAAAAAGACCAAATCGGCCATAACTCTAGATCCGTAGCACCTAGACAAATTTACCTTGGGGCACAAAATTGCGATCATATACCACGTGTTCACGCCAAGTTTCGTCAACATCGACAGCAGTGTTCCAGAGCGGCGACCCAAAAAGTGTGTGCAGAACAGGAAAAAAACACCACTTTTTCGGAACATTTTCGGACATTTCGTCTTAATGCGCTCGAGTACCGAAACGCGGGATGGCGTATTCGATTCCGGTCTAGAAGGCGGTTCTTTTGAGCTATCGTTCGTCACAATCGGTTCAGGCAATCAAGAGTTATAAGCGACTGAAAATTCAAAGAACCGCATTGAAGAAGTTGTTACATACCGTAAATCCTCCAATACAGCCCCCCCCTCCAATAGTGCCCCCCCTCCAATAGTGCCCCCGGGTACGGCAAGGTTGAAATAATAGAGCCCCCCCCCCTCCAATAGTGCCCCCGGGGGTAAGGGGTATGTTGTGCCATGTGCCTTTTATGTGCAAAAATATAGTGGTAGGTACATTTATATCGTGTATACACACTACTACTAACCAATAATAGTACGTTTCAGCAACTATTATCGGTAAATCAACCGTTAAATGTGGCAAAAGTGATCAAAATCATCGAAAAATCGGCAATGTTGACAGCGAAACTAGCATGACCATACAAAATTTGTCGGGAGAAATAATACACGCCCACCCTACAAGCCGGCCCCCCCTCCAATAGTGCCCCCGGGTAAGGAGAGGTTGAAAAAATAGTGCCCCGGGGGCACTATTGGAGGATTTACGGTATTAGGGTTGTACGCTGCCGCGTACACCCTGATTGGGGTGAGGGTGTTGATGGCCTTACCAAAATGGCGTCCCCACCATACATCTAGTTACAAAACTAGAACAATTATGGGGGATGGCATTGGCAACTAAATAGCAGGGAACGTTCATCCGCACAAATGTGTGCATGCGTCAAACCTTGAGGACTTTCTTAATTGGAGCAGCGAATGAAGTAAGGGTCAGCCCTCCCCCCACCCACCGTAGGTCCTTGCTGCACCTGCCGTTTTTTAACGGGTTCCGACATCTACTGGTTATGGATAATAATAGCGGCTTCGCAAATGAAACGTGCGCGACGAGCGCCTTTCTTCGTATTGCACAGTGTTTGCCCCGAGAAATCGATACTATCGTCAGCCTGCTCATTGCGTTTTCTTCTCCGCAGTGAGCCACGCTCTTTGGCTGAGCTCAGGTGGGGAGAAGGCCGAATGAGGTGCCTGGAATGGTTGCTGACACGGGCCCGCCGCGAAGAATAGACCTTGATAGAAATGCGTCCACGTATTTTTCTATGTACGGTGCGCAAGCACTAGCGCTCATAGCTCTGGAACCCCCCAACTAGTCGGCCCACTCAGCGGCCGTTCTCGGTGTGGCTTCGACACCACCCCTCCACAATCGCGCATGACTGACGCACATGATGACCTCTTTGTGCCGACAAACTTTTTGCGCGATTTCGCAGTGGGAAGTTCCAAAAATGATCATGTCCCGTAAGACGTTTGTTTCCCTCGTCTGAGTCAGCGCCCCTTCTGTTTGTTTCGCGATGTACGTCCCACTTTCGGCAATTTCGAGCACCGCTAGCTTTGTTTGAGGCTTTGAGCGCCGTCTGGCGGTGCGGTTCGAGGCGGCGCGAGCCGCGCTTCCCTTCCCAGCCCAGTCTGGCCGTTGCAGCTTCTCAGCTGCCCGTCGTTCGTTGTCGATCGCGAGCGAGCGCCGGCTCCATAGAAACGCGCCCCGTCCGGCGTCCTTCCTGCAGTGTACGTATGCTATATGGGCATTGACGGCCTCCTAGCGTCGCCCCTAATCCAACAAAAGTTCCCGCTGCGCCGTCCGAGAGGCCATGAGGCGCCTGTTGTTGCGCGACGACTGACAGCAGGCGGTGACAGCAGCTCTGTCTGTGTCTCTTTCTCCCTCCCTCTCACGCGCTCTCTCTCGGCTCGACATGGGCGTGTGCTCGAGCCAGGAGCTGCAGCAGCAGCGCAGCGTCAACCGCCACATCGAGCAGCGCCTCGCCAAGAGCAAGAAGGAGGAGTCCGACAACCAGAAGCTGCTGCTGCTCGGTCTGTGCGTGCGTCGATTGCCGACCCTGGAATAGGCACCCTCCCCCCTCCCCTTCTTCCCACAAATGGCATCAATTTTGCTTTTTTTTATTGCAACGACACAGTGGCCGTAAACCACGCCACAAGGCATGTACCAGGGGGCGATGCATCGTAAATAACACTAACAGTCTTTACCCGCGAAAAGAGGTGGGCTGCCCACGTGGCTCGGAGTTCCTGACAAGCAATGATAGCGTTTATCCCTTGCCCAAGAGGATTAGTAACTTACCCCCGGGTGGGAGTCGAACCCCCGACCACGAGCGCGCCGATACGACAAACTGAGCTACTTGCCCGCTCCCTTTTCCAATGGAAGTGCCTCTGATGGCTCTGCTAAGAAATGTGTGTGTGTAGGCATCGGTAGCACCGCACCCATATCAAACGACCGGTTCCCTTGCTTATCAATTCAGTTCTACTACAATGCAATACCTACATTGTATCGCCGCTCTGTGTAAGTGCACTCACGTTGACGACGCGGACACGCGAATTTCAGGCGCTGGCGAAAGCGGCAAGAGTACCTTTCTCAAGCAGATGCAGTGAGTTTCGAAAGTTTGTAAAATGGAAAATTTTTAAAATCGCAAATGTAACTTGTACCATTTCCGTGTAACTGATTGACTGATTGCTCAGGATACTGCACAAGGAAGGCTTTTCGGATGCGGAGATCGAGGAACGACGGCTGGCGATCTACAGTAACGTCGTCGTTGGCATGGGCGCCTTGTTGCGCGCCATGAACGACCTCCAGATTGCCCTTGCGGACAACTCGAGACAAGTACGTGCCTGGGTACTATGCGCGTCGTGCAAGCAAGCACGCCACGCACCGGCACGCACGCACCGGCACGCACGCACGCACGTACCGGCACGCACGCACTGGCACGCACGCACTGGCACGCACGCACCGGACCGCGCGCTCGGGTACGCACGCATGCACGCCTACGCTTACAGGCCGACGCAGCCCTGATTCTAAAGCTGACGGACGAGGGCCAGGATTTCTATCGCGATCTGACCGCCGACATCCACTCGGCCCTCTCCGCGCTCTGGTCCGACGCCGGAGTCGCTGCCTGCTACGACCGACGCAGCGAGTTCCAGCTCAACGACGCCGTCAAATTGTGAGAGCCGTAGTACATAGACTGTAGTACAGTGTGGCCCACGTGTACATAGATGTACCTGAAGGGTGGGGTGAAATCCGAAAAAAATATTTTCCGAAAATGGCTTTTCAGTTTTCTCGACTCGCTCGACCGCATCTGCGAGGAGGAGTACCGGCCCACGCAGCAGGACATCCTCTTCTCGCGCGTCGCCACCACGGGCGTGGTGCAGGTCGAGTTCAGGATCAAGGGATCCACCTTCAGGTACGGATATCACCTTCGGCGAGCACGCAGGACCGGTAGTGGCGAGACGCGGGTTCGAATCCCAGCGCAGCAATGACCTTTACTTTTTTCACGTTCCTTTTAGAAATGTAGCACAGCAGCTAGTGGGGCTGCACACCCCGCCCCCTTCTCACCCAAACCCTAGCCCAATTGACTAACAGGCGCGCCACAGCGAAATTGTTGCAAACCTCATGCCTGCTTCAAGCATTCCAGCAAGAAGATTGCGTCGGTTTGCGCGATTTTTGATGCGAAAAACAAGCTACATTTACGTATTCTCCAATTTCTCCAACATTACCATTGGGGGTACGTGCGGTTGTTTCAAGCCGTGCATCCGGGGGAGGGGGAGTTCACTACTGGGAGGGGTTCACTAGTGGAGAATTTATTGCGAATTTATAGTGGAGCATAATCGTATAGCCTCATTCGCGCAGAGTGTTCGACGTTGGCGGCCAGCGGTCGGAGAGGCGCAAGTGGATCCACCTCTTTGACAACGTCAACGCGGTCATCTTCATCTGTGCCATCTCCGAGTATGACCAGCTGCTCAGGGAGGACAACAAGACAGTGAGTTGGCCCCGAGCGTGCGTGCGTGTCCTGCGTGCGTGCGTGCGTGCGTGCGTGCGTGCGTGCGTGCGTGCGTGCGTGCGTGCGTGCGTGCGTGCGTGCGTGCGTGCGTGCGTGCGTGCGTGCGTGCGTGCGTGCGTGCGTGCGTGCGTGCGTGCGTGCGTGCGTGCGTGCGTGCGTGCGTGCGTGCGTGCGTGCGTGCGTGCGTGCGTGCGTGCGTGCGTGCGTGCCTTGCGTGCGTGCCCTGCGTGCGTGCCTTGCGTGCGTGCGTGCCCTGCGTGCGAGCGTGTGCAGGGGGCAGTTTTTTTCCTATCCGCATACCAGACACTGTAGCCTTTCTGTGTGAGAGCCTGGTCGAATGGGTACGGCTGCCATACGCACTCTGTCTGTACGTACATGAATGACGTGATTATTGCTTCTCTGACGTGCTTGTTCACACATGAGGAGATGCACACGTGTTCGTGGTGTGCACATGATGCATTATGCAGTGAGCGCTGGGTTTGCTTAGCTGGGAAAGGGGTGCAGTGATTCGCAACGGTCACGTACGCATGCGTACCTTGTATCCAGACGCCTAGGGGTGTCGTGTTTGAGTGCGGGAGCTCGCACGCACGCTCTAATCGATATTCCGCTTATCTTGTCTTTCAGAATCGCATGGACGAGTCGATTCAGCTGTACAAGACCGTGTGCAACAGCCGCTGGTTCAGGAAGGCGTCAATGATCCTTTTTCTGAACAAAAAGGATCTCTTCGAACAGAAACTCAAAAGCGTGCCCATCACGCGATACTTCAAGCAGTTCGAAGCGTCAGGTCCGAGTATGGCGTATGCGCTGTATATACAGGGTGGTTCAGAGTTGCGGCGCATCTTTAAATGCGAATAACTTGAGCTAGGATGCGAATATTTTCACCCGGTTTGTTGCGTTGGAAAGCCAACACATTAACGTTTATGCTCTGAAAAATCGTCTAAGGCCTAAGATCGACTAAGGCAACTAGGTACTCAATGTGGCCGCTGCCACTCTGAACCACCCTGTGCATAGCCTAGCCATCTACTGTAATTAGCTTCCCGGTTGTTAATTGCTTTTCGTTCTGGCCCGCAGCAGGGGGGGGGGGAGGGGGAATTGTACCACAAGGAGAATAATTAGAAGATTTCAAGAATTCCCACCCCAATCTTTTTCTATGCTACGGCCCTCTGCACAAGCAAACAACAATTGCATTTCCCTTGTGCGTGCGACCCTGGTAAAACCGTCCGCAATTTTCTAATAGTAGCCCGGGACGCTATTGTTTTGACGTTCGCCCGAACACCCCGAGACACGGGGCACTATTGGAAAATTGTGTGCGGACGTGTTGCTTTTTTCTTTACATCACACCGTTTTATGACACACACACAAACACACGCACACGCACACACACACACACACACACACACACACACACACACACACACACACACACACACACGCACGCACGCACGCACGCACGCACGCACGCACGCACGCACGCACGCACGCACGCACGCACGCACGCACACGCACACGCACACGCACGCACACGCGCGCGCGCGCGCGCACGCACGCACGCACGCACGCACACACACACACACACACACACACACACACAGAGCCGACTCCAGACGGCGACCCGCACTCGTACGCCGATTGCCTGCGGTACGTGGCGTGCCGCTTCGAGGCGCTGAACGGCGTGCCGCAGCGCAAGACGTACATCCACGAGACGTGCGCCACGGACACGGAGCAGACGCAGAAGGTGATCGACAGCGTCGTCGACACCGTCATCGCCAAGAATCTCAAAGGCACCGGCATGGACTGACCGCTGTGTAGGGTGTGCCACCGTGTACTGTTGTTGTACCATGCCGTGTGTAATTTGGCGACTCGGCGTCTGAGATACGGAACTGTGAGAAGGCGTCGTGTCAAAACACAGGCGACGACGGTATGGCAAACTATAGATGATGCAAGTAGGTCCATATCAAGGAGACGTGCATTGCGTGCGTGCGGGCGCATGGATGCAGCATGCACGCGTATGGGTTGTTGGACGGCTGAGTGTTGAACAGCGCTGGAGAATGATCTGACAAGCTTCTATTTGCACATGCGTGCGTGCGTGCACGGACGGACGCACGGACGTGTGGCGTCTCGACTGGACGTCGTGCAGCCCTGCTACCCTCATATGGTGCTCTACGACCCGCCTGGAAGAACCTGACAATGGCTGGCCGCAACCCCCAACCGTCTCCACCATGCGGCCCTCGAGACAGAATGGCGCTGTGAGCCGACTGACTGGCAGACGCAGGAGTTGACACGCACGCATTCTTAGGCGCATGTACATACGCCTACCGTAGATTACGTATACGTGCACTAGATGGCGTGCTTCAGAATGTCTTTTGGCTAATTATGCGGCTCCAGACGGGAAGATGGAGATGGGTATACTACGCCTGGGCCATTGGCGGCCTCCTTGCGTTGCCCTTAATCCAACAACAACAACAACACCTGCAGATGCGTGCCGTGCATGCACAGCATGTACGCACAGATTGGTCGACGCTTGCCCTCAACGCATCGCGAAGCACCAAGTATACGACGGCCAGGCGCCAGGCAAAGTTCGGCAAAAGGCGCCGGGGCCTTTGAGCGTGGCTGTAAAGGTCGGCAAAACACGTTTGATGATCGAGGGGACTCGTTAAAGTCCACGTGAAACGCGCGAGAGCACACGCGTCTATAAATCGGTTGCCCTGCGCTACAGACGCCTGTACAAGGCAAAGCTCCAGCAGCAGTGCTCTGAGAAGCAGCCTTCAGCCGCTGGATGCTGTTGTTGCTGTCGGATTAGGGAGCAACGCTAGGAGGCCGTCAATAGCCCATACATATGCCATACCCATCTCCACGACGCCTTCCCGTCTAGAGCCGCATAGGTAAATAGCCCAAGACATTCGGAAGAACGCTCTCTGTAATCTAGGGCAGCGAGAAAATCCATCCAAAGGGAAGTCCTCGATCAAGAATCGAACCCAGAACTGTGCGCGCGCAAGAGGCCGATTCTCTACCACTGGGCCATTCGCTGCCCTCAGGCTCTCTAGAACTTGGATGGCTTCCATGGAGAGCGACCCCTCCGCTTACTACGCCGTCCAGGCGGTTTTACTGTCCAAGGGATCGGAGCCGCGCTCCGCACGCCTGGTACGCACCGTAACTCCTCCAATAGTGCCCCGGGGCACTATACTTTTAACTTATCAGTACTGGGTCACAAATGGAGAGGCTGTATTGCAGAGAGGAAGGGGGGGGGGGTACTAGTGGAGGATTTACGGCACGTTGCATGAAACTGTTGAGGAGTCAGTCAACTCTGGGCACCGTTTATGCTCTTTACCCGTTTACGCATTTGGTCTGCAGTTTGCAGTGGATGCAATGGACTAAATGCAAGTCAATTTGCTCGGATTGATTTTGCAAATTGTTCAGAATTTGCGGCGTCTCAACAACTGGAGATCAGACAGCGCCGACAGTACCGATGAAGCTCCAAAGAGCAACGAAGCCAACCACTTGCAAGCCTCTGAGCATTCTTCTGGACAAGGTTTCCTTATTCGAACCGTTTTCCAGCCTAACCACCACTAACCTAATAATGTTGAGTGTTCAGCGCACGTTGTTGCTCAAAAGAGAACAACGCGTTCCAATGCTTTCCTTCTGGTTCTTGTCGTCGTGCTGAGCGCGTCGCTTCTGCTCTGCTTACTGCTGGCGCTTCTCTACTACCACAAGTACAAATGCACCGTAAAAGGGGAGCGATCGGAACGCAATCAGGGCCATCCCTCGGCAGTGTCGGCGCTGGATGCTCCCGTCGAGACGACTTCCGCAACACCTGCAGGTGATGTCATGCGTTCTGCAGCACTCAGACTCTCGCATGCGGTAACCACGCATTATGAGGCGACCTGAGGGACGTGAGGCGTCAGCAAGGGCCCATGGATCACTGCTTGTGGGAGAATCTTTCTTTTGTAGGCCGTAGGAACGGGCTAATAGTGGTAAACATAGGGGCTGATATTGTATGCTACCGTAAATCTTTCAATATAAACCCTCAAGAGTGCCCCGGATACGGCAAGGTTGAAAGAATGGTGCACCGGAGGCACTATTGGAGGATTTACGGTTACTGCGTTCGGGATAACAATACCAGCTACACCAATATCACAAGTAGGTATTGTATACCGTACACTGCGCCAACTGAGTTGTTGTTGTTGTTGTGCAGAACCGAACATGGTAATACTGGCGTTCGGCGGCCTGGGCGAGAGCGCGCGGGACGTGACCGAGCTGGACCCGTCGACGATGAGGACGCGCATCCTGCGCAGCGACATGCCGCCGCGCTTCAACCACGTGGCCGGTCGTCACGGCCGCCTGACCATCATCGCGGGCGGCCAGAACGACAGCTGCGTGCCGCTGCTCTACGACGGCGCGTCCTTTGTCGAGGCGGTCAGGCCCGCGCGCGTGCTGCGGGAGATGCTCAGGACCAACAACGAGGGCGCGGCCGGCGGAGTCATCGGTACGAATTGGCTTATAGTTTGCCTGAGCAACGCATGGCCTGGTAGAGAATCTGTTGGCCTCTTGCGCGCAGTTCCTATCCTATCCTATCCTATCGGCCACGGTTCCGGGTTCGACTCTTGATGGATCCACGAGAGCGACTAGGCGAGGACTTCCCTCACCACAAATTTTCGCTGTCCTAGCTTGCAGATGGCGTTCTTCCGAATGTCTAGTACAGCAAGTCAGTTGCACAATGATATTGGCACAAACGCTTCGACTACAATCAGACTCGACGAAGACTGGCATCTTGTGCGTCTCTGCTCTGCAAGGCACAAACGGCAACGTTTAGTGTACAAGCGCCTATTTACCCATATCAGGGTGTACGCGGCAGCGTACAACCCTAATATGTGAGCACTTCCTCAATGCGGTTTGTTGAATTTTCAGTCGCTTATAACTCTTGATTGCCTGAACGGATTGTGGCGAATGATAGCTCAAAAGAACCGCCTTCTAGACCGGAATCGAATGAGCCGTCCCGCGTTTTGGTACTCGAACGCGTTAAGACAAATTGTACAAAAATGTTCCAAAAAAGTGGTGTTTTTTTTCATGTTCTGCACACACTTTTAGGGTCGCCGCTCTGGAACGCTGCTGTTGATTGGGACGAAACTTGGCGTGAGCACGTAGTATATGATGGCAATTTTGTGCCCCTAGGTAAATTTATCTAGGTGCTTCGGATCTATAGTTATGGCCGATTTGGTCATTTTTCGAAACATAGTCGTTTTATTTTGGCCAAAACCCGACAAGAGTAAAAGTCGAAAAAATGCCGAGTAAACCCCCAAATGTTTTTTGATTTTCGTGAACAGCTTTACAAAGAATGTCTGGGGCGCTTGCATGACATTTGAAATTCTAACCACATAATGAGATATTGGGTACCAAAATTTCGGCAAATCCGACCAAAAAAAGTTTGTGACCTATAGGCGCTTCAACCGTTCGTGACACCGCTGTGCTGTAATGGCAAAAGTTAATCGTACGGACTTGGAATAGGTTACTTTCGACAAATGGGAGCGCTCCGATGCCCGTGTCTCTGTCAGCCCTCTTCGAAAGGCCATTTTTTAGTTGTTTTGTTCCAAAAGTTTGTTAGCTATAGACGCTTCAACCGTTCGTCGCAGAGCTGTGCTGTAATGATGAAAGTTACTCGACTGGACCTGGAATATGTCACTTTCGACAATGGGAGCGCTCCGATTTATATGTTTCGCAGCTCGACCCTCTTGGCGACCCCAAAAAAAAAAAAAAACACAAAAAACCCCCCAGTAGTAACACCCCCCCCCCCCCCGGGGGCAGGGCAAGATTACGGTATGTTGCGTTTTTCATTTTTTTTTGGGGATACGGTAGCCGCCAATTTCTTTCATTTAGGTGAGCCGAGGGGCCTCCCCCTACCCTGGTGAGGTGGGGGAGGGTGCTGTTGGGCGGCCGCCAGCGGCGGCCATCCCAACAGTAACCGCCGCAGCTGCGCTGCGCCAGCAGCCGTCTGCAGCCGTCTCGCTGCGCCAGCAGCCGTCTCACTGTTTTTCTACAACCGTTTTCGCGGGCAAAAATCTTGGGGATTACGGTACTTCAAAATACAAAATTTTCCGTGCAAATTGCAGTGTGCTGGGGGTCCCAAGGCATTGTGCTGTATGGCGCAGCCATACAGTGGGCGTCGCGCCACTGCTACTCCAGTTTTCTCGGCGCGAGCAGTGCCAGCAACAAATTTTCCGCAAGCTACAGTATGTTCCATTGCCTTGGAGTTGGGCAACAACGTTTAGCCAACTTCCGACCGCGCTTCATCAGCGTTTTCTCGCGAGTTCGTTGTTCGGTGCCGTGCCGAGGCCTTGAGCAGCCGCCTGGACGAGGCGGACGCCGCCGCCGTCAAGGAGATCGACAGGAGCTTATGGTAACTCGACGCCTGCGCCCAACTCGCTGCGAATTTTAGAGGTTGGGTCGGCAGGCCGCCGCCGCGTGCTGTAGTTGGCGGCGATCGAAAGACGGCGCTCGCTCGTCCTTTGGGCGTTGGCTCGAGTCGGCTCTTCTCGTCTGGACGCCGATCAAGCTGACGATCCGCTTTTGCGATGCGCCCCCAGTCATCGGCAGTTATCTCTGTGAGTGCGTGCGTTCGTGTGCTGGTGCTGGCGCTTTTTCTATGCAGTTGTGTCTCAGGTTTTGAAAGAATCGGACGTTGGCTTCCCCCTATCTGGACGCCGCTCTAAGTGCCGAAGCTGCATCGCCTCCCCGTCGGCGCCATCAGCAACCATTCGTGAGTGCGTATGTGCATGTCTGTGTGTCGGTGCGGGCGCATTTGCAAGTCTTGCTGTCACTACCAGATCCAGAAGGGGTGGGGGGATGGCCCCTTCCAGTCAGGTAGGCTAGGGAGGTTGAGAGGAAGGACGAGCACAGGGGCAAAGTGGGCATTCCATGGATTAAGGCGCACAAAAGCGTTTCGCCTGTGCTGCTGTGGTTGGATTGCATTATTGTGTGTTGAGCAAACGATGCAAATGCCGATGCCAGGCCTTAGGATAGACTTGCAATGAAAGAACTCCCCCCCTATGTCAGATTATCCTGGATCCGCTAGTGACCTCGATGTTGGATTGCTGTTGCAGGTTTCAAAGCGCCCCAGCCATCAAGAGCCTACGCATCGACGGCCCACACCAGGTTGTTTGCCTTGTTGTGCTTGCTGGTGTGGATCGGCCCCATCCATTGTTGCAGCCTCGTCGGAGTCGGCAGCTCTCTTCCCCACATCGGCACCAGCCATCCAGAACCACCCCCTGAACGATCAGACACAGCTGTGATTCTGATGTGATCGCGGGTGGGGTCGTGTTGGTGAACTGTTGCTGTCTCTGACAATGGCTGTGATGCGACTGTTGGCTCTTGCTGCCCCGGGAGGAAATCTGGGGACCCGCCCCGGGGGAGTGGAGGGCCGCCCCTGTGCTGGGGAGTGGAGGGCCGCCCCTGTGCTGGGGGAGTGGAGGGCCGCCCCCCTTCCCCTCCACTTGGTGAGTTGGG
Organism: Paralinhomoeus sp. GSCO2_6; assembly: GCA_030248085.1. Lineage (NCBI taxonomy): Eukaryota > Metazoa > Nematoda > Chromadorea > Monhysterida > Linhomoeidae > Paralinhomoeus > Paralinhomoeus sp. GSCO2_6. The sequence continues at coordinate 21,790 of JASAMY010000303.1, forward strand.
CGACAAAGTGCAGGGCGGCAGGCCGGAGGCTGCCCGCCCTGCAGTGGGCGCCTCCGTCCTCAGCCAAGGCTTATGCTAACACAACTGTAGTTGAAGTCATAGTGATTGTGGTGTGCTTGCGTGCGTGTGAGGTGTGCGTGTGTGGGTGTTCAGCCTTATGCTATCCTAACAACTGTAGTTGAAGTCTAGTGATCGTGGTGTGTGTGTGTGTGTGTGTGTGTGTGTGTGTGTGTGTGTGTGTGTGTGTGGGTGTGGGTGTTCAGCCTTGTGCTGCGTGTGTGTGTGTGTGTGTGTGTGTGTGTGTGTGTGTGTGTGTGAATACGTATGTGATGTTGTTGCCTCTATGTGGGGTGTTGGCGCACACAACTGAATGATCTGACAAGAATTACTGTGCACGTCGAGGCAAGTCAATCGTGGTTACGTTGACATCAAGGCCATCAAGATCAACGATCCTATTTGACTGCATAAGCATGTTCATTTGGTTGACCAGTCGCTCCACAGAGAGTCTTTCCTTGGCCATGAAGGGTACCAACGCTTCCTTGTTCATTCCTGGATGTGCAATAGTGACTCCAATCTGTGCTGTAGGTGATGAGTGTGTCGCCGCAGTGTTTAGTAATGCCTCTAGCGCAACTGGTAGATCACGAGTGGGATTGAAATTGGTGTCGTCAATTGCTAGCCCAAACTTGTAGCAATCTGTGTGAAACTTGGTTGATTTTGTGCATCCCTTGTCTTGAATAGTGAATGGATGGATGTCTTGCCCTCCACCCACTTGTTCCTCTGTAAAGTGTGTCGGCAGTGGTGGTCTTGGTAGATCCAGCTTCTCATAACGTTTAATGATTGCTGCCCTCAACCCAGGAATCCAACGGTAGGACTTGACATTGATTAACGCAACAAGCTCATTGAAGTCCATGATGATGCTAATGATTGGTGAGTCACCCATTTATACTGTTGCATCCATCTTCTTTCCATAGTTGAGCCTTGTCAGTTGGAGGTGCAATGCTCTATTCCCACCACTCCACAGGTGCATACACCAGTAGACCACACTAGCAACCGTAGCCAATGCCAGAACAGCATGCCAGTACCACAGGAATAGGTATGCCTTTTCATACAGCACATTGCCAGGCAGGATACACTCTACCCAATACTGGTTGCCAATCGTACCCATATGCTTGGATGTAAAGTTGCAGTAGACCTTCAATGGAAAGAGGCCATTCATCCAGGCAAACCATCCATACTTGCCATTTAGCATGTATGTGGTTGCACCATAGAACAGAAGAATCACACCCAAATAGAGGAACTTGACTGTCAGGTAGCAGTAGACAAGTGAATCTGGTAGTCTCTCTGCTTTGGCTGGATCCTTGACACCACAGTATGTGAGGCAGATGTGCCATATCCAGTTGGGTATGAGAAGTGCTATGCAGTGAAGAAAGAGAATCAAGGGAATCCACTGGTACCAGTTGATTGGGCGATCCAATCTTGGCTCGTATGTGTTGAATGCATATGTTCCATTAACAAAGCACATTGACTCAACATAGTCAGCCCAAGTCTTGGGATCTGTAGCCAACTCATCTCCCCATGGGGGTGTGATGCAGTGTATTGGGCTTAGCTGCTTGGAAACAGCCAAACCAATGATAAAGAGGAAGATGTAGAGTGTCGCTCGAGTGTTCAGCTTATCAACAGGATCGTTAAACTCATTCAAGCGCAACACATCCAGAGAATACATTGTCACAATGAATCACTGGGATGGGTGCTTATATACTAATCACAACCGCTTTCTTCGAAAGTGCAACTTGCAGTAGATGGTTCCAAATGCAAAGTTGATTGGCTCTCCATCGGTGCCAGTTATAGAGATCTCAATCTCATGGAAGCGCTTGAGTGCGACTGGCATGTATTGCAGCTGTGGGAACTCGGCGATGGCAATAGAGGCATATTCTCCTTTGGGTGCAACGACCTTGAGCAGCTGTGCACGAGTGTTTCCAACCAATGAAGGGTAGACGAGGTTGCAGTACACAAAGAAGACATGCTTGCCACCCTTTGGGTCGGGTGGCAGTTGTGCACGATGCAGAGCTCCCTTCTTCAACACAGGCTCAGTAAAGCCCAAACTGTAGGCAAGTGTTTTGGTCATCCTCACATGGTGCACAGGCTCCTGTATGAGCAGGTTGACTCTGTTCGATCCAGGATCATAGGTAAGCTTGAGCGATTCCTCCTGTCTGTCCCATAGAAGGGTTGCATCCTCAGCAGCTTCCTCAAACCCCCATGTATACTGGCGTTTTACATCATTCATCTTCTTGAACTCATTCATGAGTCTGTTGACAATCTCATTTGCACTGGTGTAGTGGTTGTCCTCAAGTCGATAGATTGTCTTCACCTCTGGAATACGTTCTAGATAGTGCGAGCCAACTGGAATTCTGATTCTCTTTTCAGGATTGGGTCTGAAGAGGGTTTTCACGCTTTTTGGTATGTAGTCTTCCATGGTGACTTCTAGTGCACATCCTTTGTGGGTAACATAGCTGACTGGGTAGATCAACTCACTCAGTGCAACAACCCAATCTCCAGGTCCCAAGTCCACAGTTTCAGCCAACTTGCATGTGAACACTGAGATTGCTTTCTCTTCAACCGTGTTGCTTGGGACTGTAATGTAGAACTCACTCATTTCTTTAGGTTTGGTGAGGGCAGAATGTATCCAATGCAGGCGCTCAGCACTGACCACCAGATGTTTTTGTCACCATCACCAAGCGACACATTCACCAGTGCAGCAATGATCAGCAAGTAGATTGCAATCACTTGGGAAAAGAACACAATCTCCGACTTTGGAAATTTGGATCCACACAATGGCCAGTACCTACTACTGCTATCTGAGTTGGAGTCCATTGCAGTTGTCAACACTTGGCTGGCACTTATATACTCTCATCACCTACTAATCTTCACCTTTGACAGTTCTGGTTCATAGTACACCCCTTCAATTGCTTCCCCATCCAACGCTTCAATGCGGTAAGTGGCTGGCCGTCGATGGTCTAGGCGTGTTGATATCAGAAACACTTCATCGGTGAACTGCCTTGAGTAGCCCTTTCCTAGCTTTGACTTCTCTTTGATAACGCGAACAGCATCTCCAACTTTGTACTGGAACTTTGGACTGTCAGGTAGAGGAGTGCTGTACAGTGTAGCTCTAACCATTGGCTCATTGTCGATGTTGACATTGAATGGCTCCATCTTGATCGATCGATGATAGGTCTTGTTGTACCCTTCAATGATCTTGTTCAGCACAGTGATGTAACGTTTTGTGTTATTGTGAGTAAAGTGCCTTGAAATCTTGTTCTTGATAGTGCGCTGGAACCGCTCCACAACTGCAGCCTTGATGTCTGGATCAGGTGCCCAAATGTGAACAATGTCGTTATCCTTGACCCACTTGGCAAACTGGCCTTTGAACTCATTGCCACGATCAGTCATAATCCGTGCAGGTTTGCCTTGTTTCTTCAACATTCGTTTAAAGGCTTGTAGTACACTAGTTGGCATCTTGTTCTTTATAGCTTCAGCCCATGCAAACTTTGAGAAGATGTCAATGCAGCACAGGATGTATTTGAAACCAGAGTTGTGCCTTGAAAGCTTGGAGTAGTCAATGAGGTCTAGCTGGTAGTCATATCCAATGCCAAGTGATACCATTCGATTCCTCTTGAACCTTCTTAGTGAAGGTTTGTGTTTTGTGTAGGTGCTGACAGACTGAAGGTAGTCAATCACATCCTTTTGCTTGATGTGTGAGTTGACCTTCTTTGCTTCTCTATACAATGTGTTTATGCCTGCAAAGTAGGCAGGGGAACCAGGCGTCAAGTAGAGTTTTTTCAGCACACGATTCATAATGCAACAGCGCTTGTCACAGAGAGGTCACTTATATAGAGATTCGAATCGCAATGCCTCCTTGATTGGATGCTTGGCACTCTTCTTCACTATCAGGGGTCGTCCTGAGCCCACTTGGGGGCTCTTCTTGTTCGCCTTCTTTGGCGTTCGAGGTGGCTTGGGTCTATGTAGTGATGTAGGAGTGTGAGGCTCTTCACGCACAGCAAACTTGAATCTGTTGCCAAGAGCCATCTCTGGAACATGGTTCTGCATGAGCATTGCCTCAAACTCGTCCCAACCAACTGGATTCTCTCTAACATAGTCTCGTACTGCATGGTGGAACAGTCGCCCAATGCTTGAACCAGAGATTGGATGGCCATTGCTATCCAACAGTTCACCACCTTCATTGAACTTAATCTTGTCTCTTTTAGACTGTAGAAAGTCCATGAGAGAGTTGGCAGTACGCTGCTTTGTGTATGGAATTCCATCCAAGACATGCTTCCATGGTATATCTGCCAATGTCTCCACCTGCTTCACTAGCACTGGCTTTGGCTTCTTCACAGTGTCCTTTGCCACTGAGTAGCGAGCAAGAGCATCATGAAACAGTTTGACTCTGAGGTCATCATCCACAGTGTAGTCCTTTATGATATCCTGCATCTCTTGACCAGTTGCATTCATGTGTGTCTTGGCCATATCAGGCATGTCTGCAGGGACTAGCTTCATCTTACGCATCCTCCAGTAGTGATGCAGTGACCGCAGCAACTGTTGGCAGTAGCACAGCAGTGAGTAGTCCACTACCCTTTTGAATCAACACCTTGCGCTTCTCAGCAACTGAAGTTCCTTTGTCTGCAATGCGCACCACTGCAGCACCAAACTTGCGTAGACGTGTCTTTTGGGCAGGAGTCAATGGAATGTTCCCACGAGCCAGGTTGTGACAACACTCAGCAATGCTCTTGATTGTCTCGCTATCCAACCCTCGTAAGATTGCAAGCCGTAGTCTTGGCTTAGAGTCACAGAGAAGGCGAAACAATGCCAGGTTTTGCTTCAGACGAGAAGTCATCATTGCCGCAAAGGTTCAGCACTGTATTTATACCTTCTGAATGAGGTACACATAACAGATCTCATCAGGAAAGATGTTCGTTCGAAGACGCAATGCATCGTGAGTAGCAGGGTGAAGGTCAATCAACAGGTATCCATATTGCTTCTTAGTCGCATCTTCAAAAGCTTCCACAAACTTCTTGACATGTCCAGGGTACATCTGACGACCAATGTTGTTCATCTGCAGTGCATCACTAGCTGAACGAAACAGCACAATGTAACCTGCATTGAGTCGTGCAGTTCGAAGACCCTTGTAGAAGAAGTTTTGAGTGAGAAAGATCACAGTGATGTTGTGGTGATGGGCCCCTCGGGTGAACAATGTAGTCAGCAGATCCGACTTGGAGCACTCAACCATAAGGTCATCAAACACAACCAGCTTTGAGACTGACTTGTCCTTGAGGGCTTCGGCATCAGGCAGGCCTTCCACGAACTTGACCTGTGATGGCAGGTTTGCATAGCTATCATTCCATATGGTGTAGCACCAGATTATCTGATCCATCTTCTTGGTAAACATCTGATCTGCTAGCCGAACCAACTTGACAGTGAATGTTGTCTTTCCTGATTGGGTAGGCCCAGCAATGATGATGCTTGAGTTGGCATGTATTCGAACATCATCGTAAGTGTCCATTGTAGTGAATAGGGTGCTATGCATTGGTGCCTTATATACTTTTGTTACCCACCTACATGTTGATGCATCATCATTGTGATATGACACTGGCTCTATTTTGCTTGGGGAATCATGTTTGTTTGTGAGCCTTGTGGGTTCAAGTGTGGACATGAGAAAGAGTTTAAGCGTCATGTAAAGGTGTCAAAACGTCACAAGCTACTGATGGAGCTGGCTGCTGGCATCATCCCCAAGTACTACTGCCAAGACTGCCTAAAGCCATGCTACACACAAAAGTGCCTCAATGACCATCTCATGAGCAAGCAACACAAGTCAGCAGTCAAAGACATCCACACATGTGCAGAGTGCAGCACCAAGCACATTGGACAAGATGAGTATGATGCCCACCTCCAGTCATTTCGACATGAAGCAATGGAAGCTCTTGGTGACAGTGATAGTGACAGTGATAGCACCTTGTGAGAGTATATAAGGGGCGTTCATATGGCCTGTGCTCAAGGATGCGTGTGCTGTATGAACCACTTTCTGCTGACCAGCTTGGTGGCACTCTACACGTGTACAAGGGCTTGCCATTCCAGCGTGGTTCAGGCCTTGGTGGTATCTTTCGCTCAATCGCTCGATTTCTTCTGCCAATTGGCAAGACATTGGGCAAGAATCTTGTTGCTGGAGCTGCCAACGTTGCCAGTGACGCTCTCGAAGGCAGTAACGTCAAAGAGTCTGTAAAACGAAACGCAGCAAGGGCAATCAAAAAGACTGCAAGAAAGGTCGTTGACAAGCAGGAAGGCAGCGGACTTGGCAAACCACCCAAGACTGAGGCAGTTCCAAAAAGGCTAAATAGAGTCATCAAGCGAAAGAAGGGCAGCAAGAAGAAGTATGGCATACCTTTTGGATAAGGAGATGCCGCTGGCTTCCAAGACTGAGCTGTCTCTCTTCTCAATTCCACCTACTCAAGTTGTGGTTGACTCTACTGCATTGGTTCCAGTCTATCCCAAGCATGCCTTGTCAAGCAGTGGAGCTGGGCCATACATCTTTGAGCTGTCTCGAGATCCACAGTACCTGGACCTAAACAGTTCATTCCTGTACATGAAGTTCTCAGTCAAGACCAAGGATGGAAATATGGCTGCAGCAGATGGAGATGCAACTCCTTATACAGCTGGTCTGGTGAACAACTTTGCATGCAGCCTGTTCAAGCAAGTGCGACTCCACTTCAACAGTCGCATGGTGTACGATTCGGGCAGCAATTATGCTTATCGCTGCTACATTGAGAACCTGCTCAACTGCTCCAAGGACACAAAGACTGGCATTCTCACCATTGGCGGGTGGTATCAAGATACTCCTGGTGCATTTGATAAGCCAGCTGATAACAAGGGCTGGAAGCATCGTGCTGCTCTGATCAATGGCAGCAAGTATGTCGAGCTGATGGGTGCTCTTCATACAGACACATTCAGTCACGATAAGCTCATGCTGAATGGTGTTGACATTCTACTCGAGTTGCACCGCCAGCCTGAACAGTTCTGTCTGCAAGCTACGAATGATGAAACATACAAAGTTGAAATCGAGTCACTCATCTGGTACGTCAAGAAGGTGGATGTGATGCCATCAATGCGAATGGCTATTGAGAAGCAGCTGGCTATCGAACCTGCAAGATATGCAATCCGTCGCACTGAAGTGATTGTCAAGCATCTAGAGAGTGGACGCAAGGAGATTCACAACATGCCACTCTCGAATGGACAGCTGCCTCGCCGTGTTGTACTTGGGATGGTGACGAGGAACGCCTATGCAGGGTCGTTGAAAACGAATCCCTTCAACTTCCAGCACTTCTCTCTCACTGGCATGCAGCTGCATGTTGGTGGTGTACCTGTGCCAAGGAACCCATTGCTGATGGACTTTGAGAGGGGGTTGTACACAAGGCCCTACTTTATGCTGTATGATGGACTCAACCTGCCAATGGATGGTCCAGGAAATGGCATATCGTACGATGCGTTTGGCCAAGGATACACATTCCTTGTCTTTGACCTCACTGCTGATGGATCCGAGTCTCTGCAGCTGATCAAGAATGGTGCTGTCTCATTGGATGCCACATTTGAAAAGGCAACGAAAAGCGACCTCAAGTTGATCTGCTTCCTAGAGTATGATTCCGTCATGTATATAAACCAGAGTAGAGAGATCTACTACGACTTTTCGGCATGAATACTCGGCAGTTGATGTCTGCGGTTAGTTCTGATGAATACATCTCTGAGGTGTGCCTTGGTGTCTTTGCATGTGACAGAGTACCAACACTACGTCCAAACACTTGTGTTATCATCAATACTGATCCACACCAATTGCCTGGCAAGCACTGGATTGCAATCTATGTGACAAGAGGAGGGCGTGCTGAGTGGTTCGACACCTTTGGAAGACCTGTTGATGTGGAGCTCAAATTCATAGTGTCTGAGTTGCCAACTTGGCACAACAAAAGACAAGTGCAATCTCCTGGAACAGACACATGTGGAGCACACTGTCTATACATGCTGCATCATCGGTGTCGAGGAGTGCCTGCTGAAGAAGTTATTCAAACATACGCAAATGACCTGTGCAGGAATGATCAAGATGTTGTAGAGTTTGTCGAGGAGAACTTTGAGTTGGCTCTGCCATCAGACCTCGCCATCTGTCAGAAGTGTGTCATACATGCACTCAAATCTATATAAAGCAGTGTCCATTTGTCAATATCAAACAGTCATGGAGAAAGACTGGATGGGCGACCTTGTTAGTGACATTCTCGGTCCTCCGTGGTATGTAGTCGAGCCCAAAGAAGAAGCCCTCCAGCATGGAGGCACGCCCCAAGAGCCCAGTGAAGATAGCCAGCAAGATAGTGTGCAACCCAAGCCACCTGCCAAAGAACCCAAGGCTGATGGCAAAGATGCGCAGCTCGAACTCAAGGCTGGGGGCAAAGAGGAACTGGAACCCAAGGCAGAAACCAAAGAAGTTCGTAAGCAAGTGGAGCCCAAGGCAGGAGGCAATGAAGCTATCAAGCCAGTCAAGCACGGGCGCAAACCCACAAAGATTCTACCCAAGCAAGCCAAGGGGATTCAGACAGCCAAGCAGACAGCACCCGAGTCTGCAAAGCAAGGCAAGGGGATTCAGCCAGCCAAGCAGACAGCACCCGAGTCTGCAAAGCAAGTCAAGGGGATTCAGCCAGCCAAGCAGGCAGCACCCGAGTGTGCCAAGCAGGCCAAGGGGGATGCAGAGAATACACCCAAGCCATCCAAGCAGACTGGCAAGATGAAGCGCACTGTGTCTGAGGAAGCACCCCCTAGCAAGGCAGTGAAACATGATCCGAATCCGTTCTTTGTCACCTACTTGTGCAAGCACTGATTTTCTCTCGCGTGAAAAATACTTGTTGAATCATTCACTTGTGTGCTTCAACCCTCGATGCAGAGCCAACAACAACATTCATTCATGCATTCACACACCCACACACCTCACACACACCACGACATCACTACGATTTCATCTACACCAACAGTGGTAGTTTGTTAGGTCAGCAAAGACTACAGCCAGACTCACACACACACACACACACACACACACACACACACACACAAACACACAACACACACACACACACACACACACACACACACACACACTCACACACCTTGACATCACTACTGTAACCTTGTTATCAACACCCACACACGCACACACACACACAACACACCACGATCACTACGACTTCAACTACAGTTGTGTTAGCATAAGCCTTGGCTGAGGACGGAGGCGCCCACTGCAGGGCGGGCAGCCTCCGGCCTGCCGCCCTGCACTTTGTCGCCCAACTCACCAAGTGGAGGGGAAGGGGGGCGGCCCTCCACTCCCCCAGCACAGGGGCGGCCCTCCACTCCCCAGCACAGGGGCGGCCCTCCACTCCCCAGCACAGGGGCGGCCCTCCACTCCCCCGGGGCGGGTCCCCAGATTTCCTCCCGGGGCAGCAAGAGCCAACAGTCGCATCACAGCCATTGTCAGAGACAGCAACAGTTCACCAACACGACCCCACCCGCGATCACATCAGAATCACAGCTGTGTCTGATCGTTCAGGGGGTGGTTCTGGATGGCTGGTGCCGATGTGGGGAAGAGAGCTGCCGACTCCGACGAGGCTGCAACAATGGATGGGGCCGATCCACACCAGCAAGCACAACAAGGCAAACAACCTGGTGTGGGCCGTCGATGCGTAGGCTCTTGATGGCTGGGGCGCTTTGAAACCTGCAACAGCAATCCAACATCGAGGTCACTAGCGGATCCAGGATAATCTGACATAGGGGGGAGTTCTTTCATTGCAAGTCTATCCTAAGGCCTGGCATCGGCATTTGCATCGTTTGCTCAACACACAATAATGCAATCCAACCACAGCAGCACAGGCGAAACGCTTTTGTGCGCCTTAATCCATGGAATGCCCACTTTGCCCCTGTGCTCGTCCTTCCTCTCAACCTCCCTAGCCTACCTGACTGGAAGGGGCCATCCCCCCACCCCTTCTGGATCTGGTAGTGACAGCAAGACTTGCAAATGCGCCCGCACCGACACACAGACATGCACATACGCACTCACGAATGGTTGCTGATGGCGCCGACGGGGAGGCGATGCAGCTTCGGCACTTAGAGCGGCGTCCAGATAGGGGGAAGCCAACGTCCGATTCTTTCAAAACCTGAGACACAACTGCATAGAAAAAGCGCCAGCACCAGCACACGAACGCACGCACTCACAGAGATAACTGCCGATGACTGGGGGCGCATCGCAAAAGCGGATCGTCAGCTTGATCGGCGTCCAGACGAGAAGAGCCGACTCGAGCCAACGCCCAAAGGACGAGCGAGCGCCGTCTTTCGATCGCCGCCAACTACAGCACGCGGCGGCGGCCTGCCGACCCAACCTCTAAAATTCGCAGCGAGTTGGGCGCAGGCGTCGAGTTACCATAAGCTCCTGTCGATCTCCTTGACGGCGGCGGCGTCGACCTCGTCCAGGCGGCCGCTCAAGGCCTCGGCACAGCACCGAACAACGGACTCGCGAGAAAACGCTGATGAAGCGCGGTCGGAAGTTGGCTAAACGTTGTTGCCCAACTCCAAGACAATGGAACATACTGTAGCTTGCAGAAAATTGGTTGCTGGGGCTGCTGCGGCCAAGAAAACTGGAGTAGCAGCGGCGCGACGCCCACTGTATGGCTGCGCCATACAGCACAATGCCTTGGGACCCCCAGCACACTGCAATTTGCACGGAAAATTTTGTATTTTGAAGTACCGTAATCCCCAAAATTTTTGCCCGCGAAAACGGTTATAGAAAAACAGTGAGACGGCTGCGGGCGCAGCGAGACGGCTGCTGGCGCAGCGCAGCCGCGGCGGTTACTGTTGGGATGGCCGCCGCTGGCGGCCGCCCAACAGCACCCTCCCCCACCTCACCAGGGTAGGGGGAGGCCCCTCGGCTCACCTAAATGAAAGAAATTGGCGGCTACCGTACCCCCGGAAAAAAAGGAAAACATACTTACCGTAATCTGCGATATGCACCATCAATTCACGATCTTGAGTATCAATACATTGTATACCCTACATTCAATCTTCGATTCTCGTTCATCTTTGTTCCGCTTCTGTTAGCCTGTGCCTATGGACGGACGGAACTGCCATCTGTAGACGTCCAGTCAAGGACAAGGCCCGCTCTCGTCTCTGAGTCCAAGGAATGAAAGGCCTCGGTCCTCATGCAGCCTGGACTGCCTTTCCAGTGATCCAAGCGAGCACAACAAACGCCGAATATGTGACGTGTTGCTGCGCTTGGTTCGATTATACACGGTTTGTCCAAACTGAAGTTGATCATCTGATGAAGTGGCTACTTTTAATACCGCGTTTTTTCAAACTGGGCCTAAAGGAGCGTCACATATTCTCCTTTTTTTGCAGTCACCTGCAAAATTTTCCTTAATACATTATGTTCAAGGTACACACAGAGCCATCTGCTGATATTCAGATGGCCGCTTCTATTTCTGCGGAGGCAAGAACGCCAAGTACCAGCTGTCGAGGGTCTGCTATGTCTACGCGTTCGCCGACAACTGGTGGAGTCGGCTGCCGAAGGAGATGCCAATCGCCAAGGCCTTCCCCGCCTCCGCCGTCCACCAGGAGAGCCTCTACATCTTTGGCGGCTCTGGCATTGGGGGCAACCAGCAAAGGGACGCCCTGCGCTACAGCACCACGGCCGACGCGTGGACCCTGCTAAAGGCGATGCCAGGCGGCACGAAGTGAGATTGCTTGTTGAAAACCGATGACCGTTTTAAATATACCGTAAATCCTCCAATTGTGTTCTCGAGCAGTATTCTTGCAACCTCTCTTCCTTGCCCGTGGGGGCACTATTGGAAGATTTACGGTATGCTTTGGATCAAATGGAAACAATTTTGCAGAACGATCAACACCGCAGCGACCCTAGTCGGCACGCAGCGCGGCGCCGAGATCTTGCTGTGCGGCGGACAAGGCGCGTTGCGACCTTTTTTGACTTTTGTAAAGGATGTTACGTATACTTTACACTGGGCAATTCTTTTGTGGAATAGCTGCTCCAGGGGCACAGAATTCATGGTATGTATGCGCATAGGTACCGCAGATACCGTGAATCCTTCAATAGTGGCCCCGGGCACTATTCTTTGAACCTCATCTTACCCGGGGACACCATTGGACTTGTAAGGGGGGCTCTATTTGGAGCATTTACGGCTTGCATTCCATTCCACAGGCAGACAAGTCTTCCTGCTACGCACGGTCGACTCGTGTCTCCGCTACCATTTGGACAGCAACAGCTACTCGGAGCACGCAAGGGCGATGCGGCTGAGGCGGCACCGCTTCGGTATCGTCTCCTGCGGTGGACGCGCCTTCGCCGTCGGCGGCGCCTGCAGCGGCCACCTCGGCGCCTACTGCCGGAACTACCACCGGGAAACGGCCACCGCCTCCATCGAGCTCGTCACGCCGCCCGTCAACTCCTACGAGCCGTTCACTTTGGAAGATTTGGAGCGATGCTAACCGCTTTCCAACTGTGAACTCCATTTGCGTGCGTGCGTGCGTGCGTGCGTGCGTGCGTGCGTGCGTGCTTGCGTGCGTGCGTGCGTGCGTGCGTGCGTGCGTGCGTGCGTGCGTGCGTGCGTGCGTGCGTGCTGGTGTGCGTGTCGGTGCGTGCGTGCGTGTCGGTGCGTGCGTGCGTGCTGGTGTGCGTGTCGGTGCGTGCGTGCGTGTCGGTGCGTGCGTGCCGGTGGATGCATGTCGGTGCGTGCGTGCGTGCGCTTAAAAATCAGCCAATATCCAAAAATCGCTCCACCTCCTTCCCAGTCGTCTCTTATCCAACTGCTCTATGCCGAAGCCGATCAGCCACTTCGCCGCGGTGTGCGCCAGTACCAATTGACAACCCCAATGAGGCAACGGAACACAACTCTTCCAATTTACAGTTCTTGTAATCGTTCGTACACCGCGCTGTAGTTGTTTTAATTTCACATCATGCGGATCTGGATCCACTCTTCGTCGCCTATACTTGTGCAAGCGCTGACAAGACACTGTGTGTCTGGTTTCTTTCTACAGTAGTATATTCAGGCTGTAGGAGTAATAGGGCAATACAATCGTGATGTGGCGCAAAAGGTGCAGGAACATTTATTCGCGGAACGTCACCAAAACAAACTGAACTATGCAAAAAATGTTTACATGAGTATCATGCCTGCCTGCACAACGAGTGCACGTGCCTGCACAACGTAGGTGTGTAGGGGTTGTACATGTTGGATATGGAATTTGATGACTGAGTGAGTGTCACAGCGAGCAAATCTTCTTTGACAAAAACATGATAAAACCATAGCGAGTCAGCGAGCCATAGACGTGGCGACTACGTGGACCCGACTTGAACGCTTTGCCAAAGAGGCGCACCCAAATGTCTGCAGGAAAGCGTCCCTCGCCGCGCTCGACGCCAGCAGTATGCAGTAGGGGTTGATATAGCTGAAGAGGTCCATCGCAACCTCCCTGAAATTGAGTTGGCAACTCTGCATAAAAAAATATACCAAGTCTCATAACATACCGTAAACCCACCCACCACCTTGCAATCATAGCCTCTTTTGTTGCATTGTGAGCCTTTCAGTGAATTAGGTATTGAACCCCTTGATGTCAAATTACTAAGCCCCCTTCCTAAATGGGCCACTGTCACGCCAATTTCCACGCGTTTCGGTCTAACAAAGCTCTCAGTCCACACCCTTCCATCGACCGTCCAAATTCTGAGCCCCAATAATTAGCCCCCTCCTACCTACGCTCTGAAAATAGACCCACACGATTACGATTACGATTAGGGTTTACAGTGTATGCATGCCAATAAATGGTGCGGAATCACCAAGGCCCTGGGTTTGTTCAACAGTTCAGTCAGTGGTACAGACTAGTGCTTCCTAACCAGACTTTGTAGGCGACGAGGGATTGCTCGATGGGAAAGGCAAAGAAGAGCATGTAACTTGAGGCGAGAAACGCCTGAGCCAGAAAGATGGCGAAGCCGCACGCGGACAGACGCAGCTGAAAATTGCGTGGATTTTTACATTGCTTTGTGTCTACACTGTACGGTACACAAAAAATCCCTAATGTTTAATTTGAAAATATTATACAGCCGTGTAGGTGCAAATTGTAATTTTAGTGCGCCCGTATGAGATCCAAACATGGCACAACAGAGCGTGACAATGGCAGCGTCGAACCGTCGCATAACTCGTTCTGCAGCGCACCACTGTGCGCTCATTCATTCAAGACCCGGTGGAGTTGGCGGGGTGGCGTTGATTTTTCAATCCGATGCACAACCATGGGCGTTCATTGGAGCGAGAGGCGATCATTCATTCAGGGGGGGGGGGGTCTTGCGTCATTTGAAGAATTCGAACACGATACATACGTTGATGAATTTCGGCAGAGGCAGACTTGGTACCTTACCTCAGTATATACATACCGTAAACCCTATAATTAGCCCCCCCCTAGAATTTGCCCCCCCCCCCCCTATAATAATACACCCTCCCAAGACCACTTTGAGTTAATAAGCCCCCCCCCCTATAATTGCGCCCCCTCCCCTAAATGAACCATCGTCTAAAAGGCACATGTTTCCATGTCTGGGTGTATGTATGGTCGCGTATGTGTATGTATGTACACGTATGTGCATGTGAGACTGTGTGAGAGTGTGTTAGAGTGTACCAACGTGTGTGCACAGCGCCTTTTTCCCTTAAAAATCGCCTCCACGCGCCTTTTTGCCCACACATCTTCCCACTCATCGACACTTCCAGTTTATAAGCCCCCCCTATAATTAGCCCCCCCCCCCTATAATTATACACCCTCCTAGAGCTCGAACGAAAAAATTAGCCCCCGGGGGGCTAATTATAGGGTTTACGGTATGTGTACATATATACCTCAGAGTACTCTCAGTACACTACAACTCGTATATACCTCAGTAGCGTGCGCCTTGGCAGCGTCGGCGGTGGAGCGGGCAGCGTAGAGCGTACGTCGACGTACGAGCGAGACGACGGCGACGGCGTAGGAGACGGCCGACGCGACGGTCATGCAGCCGAACGACGTGGTGATCGTCACGAACAGAGGCGCCTACAGCAGAGGCAAAGCCCAGTTCTTCAGCATGCACGCTTCTGCAGAGAACTCTTTGGTTCGACTCGAATTCTCCCAGGACGGGAAGCTCTTCTAGCGGATGCACAATAGAACTATCGCATGTACAATGCACTGCTGGGCGTCAGATCTGCTTTCGTCCGCTCCGTCATAAGGCCAAAACACACGCCTCCGTCCCGGACCGTTCGGCACCTTTCGGCCCGAGCCGGTCGCGCGGGCGCGCCTATCAAATGCACGGTATCGATTGGCTGCCAGCCCCACTTCTAGAAATCTGAATTTGCACCGGCAGCCAATCGATACCGCGCATTTGATAGGAGCGTTCGCG
The DNA here is from genome assembly GCA_030248085.1 of Paralinhomoeus sp. GSCO2_6. Taxonomy (NCBI): domain Eukaryota; kingdom Metazoa; phylum Nematoda; class Chromadorea; order Monhysterida; family Linhomoeidae; genus Paralinhomoeus; species Paralinhomoeus sp. GSCO2_6. Next base: position 37,268 of record JASAMY010000303.1, read on the forward strand.
CGACCGGCTCGGGCCGAAAGGTGCCGACCGGTCCGGGACGGAGGCGTGTGTTTTGGCCCATACCGAGTTCTCTCCCAGGAAGGCGCCGGTCGCGTTGTCGGCGTAGCGCATGAAGTAGGGCCTCGCGCTGTAGGCGAGCAGAAACGGACACCACGCGCCAGACAGGAACATCAGCAGCAGGCAGTACGCGAACGACCGCCGCGTCCACACCTGTGGCGGCCAACCATCATTTCAATAGTACAAAACAGTCTACCGTAAGTCATCCAATAGTGCCTCCTTCCTATAGTGCTCTCTCCAATAGTGCGCGCGGCCCGGGTAAGGAGAGGTGGAAACTGTAGTGCCTCGGGGAACTGTATTGGAGGAAACTGTATGACGAGGCAGTAGTATACGCACCTTTCTGTAGGCGGCCGGTGTGGCGATGGCCATGGCTCTATTGACGGCCATCAGGGTCACGGCCGTGTTCTGCGCGAACGTCGTCCAGGTCGTCGCCGACACGATCACAGTCGCCAGGCGCCTTCCGCCCCACGCAAAGGTCTCCACCCAGGGGCCTAGGCCCCACTGCGGCGGCCGGTGCAGGCCGTACGTGAGCAGCAGATTCAGCAGGTCGCAGCCGCCGAGCGCGACGCTCAGATGGAAGAAGGCGCCGTTCAGCGGCTCGACGTTCCATCGGCGCGCCAGCACCCACAGCAGCATCGGGTAGACGACCCAGCCGATCAGGGCCAGCGGGAGCAGCACCATGTCGAGCGTACTCAAGAGAGGCGCCATTTTCGAGAGAGGGAGAAAGAGAAAGCGTTCGCAAGCGAGGTAATGGACGGACGACGCAGTACAGTACTGCCGCGCCTATTTCCATCCTCGGAAGGACAATACTTCGTCCTGATTACCTGGCCTGGCCTGGCCGAGGAAGCCATCTCGAAAAGTACATTTAGGGAGGCTTTTGTCGTGCGCTGCCTTTCAGAGAAGGGTTCTACCGAGTGCTAGTCAAGGACTCAGCGCGGAAACCTCAAAACGACCTCTCGTGATGAAATGCGCCAAGTATAGGTATGTGTATGCGTAGGTACATATGTACGCAATAACGATCAAAATATGAAATGACAGAGCAGGGAATACTCGTGCTATGACAAGTTCGCTATGACTCTGTGGGGAGCTAATTCTTGTCTACAAATGAGCCCCGAAACAAGAATTAGCTCGGTCAGATGGAAATTTCGTAATTTCAAAATATGGTACTCGCTAATTTACTTGTGATCGTTTTAGGCATTTCAGCTTCACCCAGTGGAAGTGGTGTTCATTTAGCCTTCACTTTTCCTTTTATTCAGAAAGGAGCAATCTTTGGACGCGCTGTGTATGTTCACTGACGTTCACTGTCCCTCCCTGTGCGCCTGGCCTCCAGGCAAGCGGAGCCAGCTACCGATCTGGCTGCTGGACCGTGGGCTCAAAATTGCCACGGCGGGAGGGGGCTAGCCCCTAACGTCGCACACACACCTATCGCTCTTCATCGAGCTCCTATAAAGCTATACTACGCTTTCTGTTTAACAGGTCCATGTGGGCAGGGGCCTTGCCCCGAGGACAGTGCCGCGGAACAGGTTTGATGGTGACCCGGTCCGTAGTGCGCGTCTAGTCTACTGCGTGAGGTCCTAGACCCCTGCGTCCTGCTCTCAGAGTACGTACTGACTCAGCAGCGCGTTTCTCGGGAATACGTGTCAGACCGCAAGGTCTTGCTTCTACTCGTTTGAGCCTCCAGTAGAGAGAAGGTCCACTGGAGAGGTCGTGATGGAGGTGGCCTGGTGGTCTCCGCTTGGGCCCGCGGACGCCTTGGCCTGAGGCCGTTGCCGCTGGAGGTTCAGTGGAGGACGTCCTGGTCGCCTTCACCACCGCCCTAGCCGTGGGATACCTGATCAAATACCTAACACTAGTTCAGCCTAGCCACCTAGTCAATTTAAACCGCCGGACCGCGCGTCACTCCTGTTAGCCGTTCCTGTAGAACGGCAATTTCCCTACCAGGTGGTCCTGAAGGCCAGCCTGCTCCGAACACCACCCAACGGCAGGTCTCGTAGTACCTCCTCCTGTGGGGTGAAACAATTTCTGTTTACGGCTGTTAGAGAGTATATAGCGCCCAAGCGCGGACGCTCTCTGCTCCGGCGTCGGCGGCCTCTGTCGTCGCCGTCAGAGCCGGCCCGAGAAAAGAAGAGAAGTGACGTTCACTGTCTCAGTCACGCACCGAGTACAAATTGTGTTTTGACGAGAGGTCGTTTTGAGGTTATAAGGTTAAGACGAGAGATCCTCCTATAATTATCACCCTCTCAAGCCCACTTTGAGTTTATCAGCCCCACCTCCTATAATTGGTATACACGCTTCTAGAGCTCGAATGGAACAATTAGCCCCCGGGGGCTACATGTGTGTACGGTACATGTACTCTTCCGTGTTACTGTTCCGTATGCAGAAGTGTGCTCGATCACTTCTGCACAGAGAAAGGACACTTCAGCATACACCACAGGCTCGCGGACAACGGAAAATGTCGAGCGGGAGGCGAGCCGCTGGAGCGGTAGGCGAAGCCCAGTCGACCGCGCGCGCGCAACATTACTGCCGCACCTGCCCCCCAGTGTGCGCAGACTCGGTTACTCTCTGGGCATACGTGTAACTGGGTGGGGGGAGGGGGGGTACCACTTTTATATTTTTTCAACTCCCCTACCCCCCTCCCCGACCCCCAGGCCCACTAGGCGTGTTTCTTCAGCCACCGCCTATCCCTTTCCCCCGTTTTCCCCTCTAGATTTCCGATTTCGGGAGGGGGAATTCCCCCTTTTCCCCACCCCTGAATCCGCCAGTGACCATACCCCCCACTCTTCCAGACCCGGTTACAGGTATGCTCCTGAGTCGTGCTCATTCACTGCAATACGCGAAGATCACTCGAACGCAAATAAACGCACCCGTATGTCGCAGCTGCTCTCGTCTGCGTGGGCGCAATGCGCGCCGCTCCGTCGCTCATCCTTAGGTCACCCAGTCAAGACAGCCGGTCGAGTCAAGCAGCCAATCAGCGACGCCCACGCCCGCCCCGCCCCTCCAGCTCGTCTGCCCCACCGCTCAAGCCAGCCGCCGTTCAGGGGAAGCCTTCATTCGAGTGGTTTTTCGTAGTGTTTCGTTGCCTCTGTGCTTTTCGCAGAGTTCGTCCAGTCGTGTTTCGTCAGCAGCGTCGGTTCGGTGTCGGTGGCGCCTGCCGTGCCTCAGCGCACGGCCGGAAATACAGGCGTTCCCCACCAATTGTAGTACTCACATAGTATCCGCGTACACGCGCACCCATACCTAGTTACGTAGGGGGCTTAGGTCTGCTCTGCCTAAGTGCGTCACCAGTGCCGACCGCGTCGCGGCAGCACTCTTCTTCCTAGCATAAGTGTCGGGGCCGGCGAATCATTCCGACCCTCGTCCGTGCGTCCCAAAAGGAAAGGACTTGCGACCGCCGCTTGAGCTCAGACGCCGCGCTGTAGGTGGACCCCCGCTGTCACGGTACGAGCAGATCGTTACATACCTATTGCATTCACGATCAGCCGCTCGCTAGGCAAGTGTTGACGTATATACATCAGGTACCCTCAGTGCGGTGTGTAATAAAAGGTGAGCGGGCGGATTCCAAAGTCCGTCATGAAAGGTTGCGAGCATCCCTTGTACTGAAAGCTTAAAAAAAAATTAAATTAAACAGCCAAAAATACGACACTGGCCGAGCAAATTTTTGCTTCTTTCTTATCCGACGATTCAGCGTCATACAGGGTGGGCCATTTATCTATCATCGGTTTCATTTTGCCATAACTCAAGCGTTTTGGCAACAAATCTGTTTTATATTATTATTTTAGGACAAGTTGGCTACGCCCAGAGAATTTTATCCCTAAAAAAATCGAGACAATTGGTACACTACAGCACCAGCTGTCAAAAGTGTTTCATCGGAACCGTTTGATCTCTTTACAGTGAATGTCTTGTTAGATATGGCAGCCTGCTTATTAGAACGATAGAGCGGGGCCATCATTGACTCCCATCAGGGCTGGCCCGACGTTCCAGACCCAATGCAGTGGATTCGAGCTGCTTTTGACGGAATCACAGTTAAAATGGGGCGAGTGCCTTGCTGGCCTTGCCGTGAGCGCCGTGTAAATTAGTAGAGAGTGACTTCGGTCATATTGAAGTGGGTAAGTCGCCATGTAGCGAGCCAATTTGCTTATTTTTTTAGGGACCTGTATTTTCAGGCACCTTTCATGTAGCTTACCTTATCCCAAAAATCAAACATATTCGATGCAAAATGCTGAAGTTAAGGGGCCATTTATACTTCGCTCCGCTCTGCTCCGCGCAGCGTAGTCGGGAGGCCGCTCCGCGGGAGCCGACTCCCGCGCAGCAATGCGCCGCGGTAGTGGCGTACTAGCCAGCAACCAGTGTGGCGGTTCGGCAGTAAACCGATTTTTTTTCTGAGTATCGGTCGGTGTCGAAAATGTGGTGTCGTCTACCCAAGCAAAACAGAAAAAAAAATATTAAAACTAATGACCTTGAGCGACCTTTCTCGTTTTTCGTTTCTCTAGACGCACATCCCACTCTGCCCCCAGTCCCAGACCCCCTCCCCTGTTCTCAGAACAACGTTCACGTATGCATCACATGAGTTGTGCGCCTCAGCAGAACTGAGAAAGCCAACCGATTGTCACAAGCACAACACGCAGATCACTGGCACAGGTTCAATAACGGCAGCGCCCAAAATCTGTTTTTCTTTCTTTTATAATCACGTTTTGCTGTAATTCCGGTACCTTGTGGCTTGCGCAAGCGGTGGTCGACCACTGTTGCTCCTAAAATCGTCAAAACTCTAATAACGTTATACGCACACACGCACACACACACTGCTGGCGCATGAACTGTGGGTGTGGGACATAACACAAAAAATCAAAAAATTCAAACATCCCCCCTCCAGAACCCGGTCACGGTTATTGGTGGGGGTGCTTTTGACCGCATGACGTCAACGCTGCTGCTGAGGACTGCGAGGCCGAAGGCGCCAATCCGAAGCTTTTGAACCACCTGATTAGAGGCAATTTAAGTGACGCGCAGATGTGTCTCGTAGCACCCACAGAAATGCGTGGGGGGGGGGGGGGGTTGGGGTGGGGAGGTGTCCTGAAAATCCCGAATTATTCCTGCTGTTAAAAAAATTGGCGATTCCCCTGGATGCCCTGGCGTGCTCTGGAAGGGCGTGCTCTGGAAGGGCTAACACTCAAAAACGCCAAGCGTGCCTGCGCTGCGGCACAGAGATATTTACGTTTCTTTTGATAGATTCTTGTCCACTCTACAACATCAGGACAATATTCTTAGTTTAGGAAGCAGAAATCTGTCGCTAAACAACCAAAAATCGCAAAACAAGAAAAGCAATATGCCTAGTGGACCTACCTTTTCTGATTTTAAAAAAATGAATATCTGTAAGTGTTTGTGGCGCCGTTTGTTATGTATTAATTGTTCAGAATAATTGTTATGTGCCAAAGCCGCCGCTGAAATGGCCCAGCATCCATAAATTTCAACCGGGTCCCCCCTACTTCAAAATAGGTCTCTTGCTCCGATTTCGCCGCCCTCCCCGTCACGAAATCCTGGATCCGTCACTGCCATTGTCTGCCATTATTCTTAGCCTCCTTTCAATTTTCAGCCGATTTCAATACCGCGAATCAAAAAATATTCCAACAGTGCTGGAATACGCTTGCCGGCGCTCCGCGGAGCAGACATTTGAATTTGGCGTGAAGGTCTCGATTGGAAAATGTGATGCGCGCAGCGCGAGTATAAATTACTTTTGCTCCGCGCGGAGTAATCTGCTGCGCGGAGCAGAGCGGAGCGAAGTATAAATGGCCCCTAAAGCGAAATGAAACCGACACGTTAGAAAAATGGCCCACCCTGTACTTGCACGATACCCAAGCCTCGTCCGACGGAGTCAAGTTCGGTTCCGTTCGCCGTTCCTCTCGCGCGAACCAGCGCTTCTGGCCGACACTCCCCCTTTCGTGATTGGAACCACAACAACTCACTGCGGTGTAGTCGATGAATAGAGAGCGCTACTCTTTAGAGTGAAGCACTTTTCCCAGTGACATTTAGCAGTGAAGCAGCCGGAGCAGCTGAAATTGCGGTTATGCCCGCACATACCGTAAATCCTCCAATAGTGCCCCGTGGCACTATTTTTTCAATCTCTCCTTACCCGGGGGCACTATTGGAGGGGGGCTTCTATTATTTCAACCTAAGAATTTTGAATGGTAATGCCAGTTTCGCTGTCAGAATTGCCGATTTTTCGGCAATTTTTGATGCCACATTTAATGGTTGATTTACCGTTAATAGTTGCTGAAACGTACTATTATTGGTTAGTAGTAGTGTGTATACACGATGTAAATGTACCTACCATTATATTTTTGCCCATAAAGGCACATGGCACAACATACCCCTTACCCCTGGTGGCACTATTGGAGGGGGCTCTATTATTTCAACCTTGCCATACCCGGGGGCACTATTGATTGGAGGGGCACTATTGGAGGGGGGGGGGGGTTGTATTGGAAGATTTACGGTAACTATATCTGTTATAGCCCTGTAGGCTGCTTTTATCCAACTCTTGCAACTTTTACTAGGGGTGAGATCTAGGAACAGAAATTGTAACGAATGAAAGGACGTGACAACGTTCGCAACGCAATGCAATGGTACGTTTTCACGTGGATTGCACTAACTCCTTCTTTCGCTGCGGGGTCGGTCGAACGAGTAGGATACTGTGGGCTCCGCCGCAACATCGCCAGGCTAGGTTCTTTTTTTTAATCAGCGTTCTTTTTTAATTTCCATTTGCGTCAGTCTACATCAGGGGGGGGGGGGGGTGCCACTCCGCCGTTTTTCGTGTTCAGTTTTTGCGCACTCGCCGCCACTCGCCAACGCGCCGGCGGATTTGCATCAAAATTGGTGGCTAAGTAGGAAATTTCACGGGCTACAAGATGGCGTTAACAGTTTCTAGCCGCTTTTGGAATTTTCGCGAGAACAGTCGCATTCTTCTGTCGCGGTGTAAAAAACGCGCTTTACAGTAAATTTATGCCCAGCGTAAAAGTTTTTATTAAAGGCCAAATTTAAAAATCTAAAAGACTAGGATTACGGGTATTGCCCTGAAGTTAATTTCATCCCATTATAGCTCCGCTCCAGCACGCACCCAGATGGCAGGCCAGAGCGAAAACTGAAAATCCACTTTTCGCGCCATTTGGTACCAAAACTTTAAACGTCCATTTCTAATCAAAAAATAGTTCAAATTAAAACAAATATGGGCTATGTATAACCGCCTCGACGTCCTCTTTCGAATGCCGCATAGCGCGCCGCGCTCCGACCTACGGTTCAACCGCACGGCGCCTGTAAGCGGTCTCGGGTGCCAAAATCGGTCAAAAATACAAATCTTCTGAGTTCAGGTTCTCAGCGCTGGGGAGGAGATTCGAAAATCCGCTCGACAAAAAGTTTTCTACCTACCTCGACTACGAACCACAAAAATCTCATCGCTGGGCGATAAGCATGCAGACCTGGCTAGTCCAAAAGGTGTGTTTTTGTCCATTTTTCATTGTAATTGCAATCTTTTAAGTCTATTTTCTCACGCGTTTGTTAATTATATCCAAAACGGTTGTGCAATTTAGATTCGCCTCATCATGCTGAACAACCGGACGTGCGATTCGACCAGGTTTGGAAACTTTTTATTTTCTTGAGTTTTGAGCACCCCAATTCTGGAAGTTGGAATAACTACAAAAAATAAAAAGTTTGCAAACCTGGTCGAATTGCACGTCCGGTTGTTCAGCATGATGAGGCGAATCTAAATTGCACAACCGTTTTGGATATAATTAACAAACGCGTGAGAAAATAGACTTAAAAGATTGCAATTACAATGGAAAATGGACAAAAACACACCTTTTGGACTAGCCAGGTCTGCATGCTTATCGCCCAGCGATGAGATTTTCGTGGTTCGTAGTCGAGGTAGGTAGAAAACTTTTGGTCGAGCGGATTTTCGAATCTCCTCCCCAGCGCTGAGAACCTGAACTCAGAAGATTTGTATTTTTGACCGATTTTGGCACCCGAGACCGCTTACAGGTGCCGTGCGGTTGAACCGTAGGTCGGAGCGCGGCGCGCTATGCGGCATTCGAAAGAGGACGTCGAGGCGGTTATACATAGCCCATATTTGTTTTAATTTGAACTATTTTTTGATTAGAAATGGACGTTTAAAGTTTTGGTACCAAATGGCGCGAAAAGTGGATTTTCAGTTTTCGCTCTGGCCTGCCATCTGGGTGCGTGCTGGAGCGGAGCTATAATGGGATGAAATTAACTTCAGGGCAATACCCGTAATCCTAGTCTTTTAGATTTTTAAATTTGGCCTTTAATAAAAACTTTTACGCTGGGCATAAATTTACTGTAAAGCGCGTTTTTTACACCGCGACAGAAGAATGCGACTGTTCTCGCGAAAATTTCAAAAGCGGCTAGAAACTGTTAACGCCATCTTGTAGCCCGTGAAATTTCCTACTTAGCCACCAATTTTGATGCAAATTCGCCGGCGCGTTGGCGAGTGGCGGCGAGTGCGCAAAAACTGAACACGCGCGCCCATTATAAAAGCGCGGAGTGGCACCCCCCCCCCCCTTGGTCTACATGTACACGCGCATGCTCGCCATCCTATCGCGATGTCCAACCGTGGCATGTGCCGGGGACCTAGTTCGTCCAACAACAACAAAGGGTGCCTAACAGTCAAAACAGGCCGTAAACATAAACAAAGGCGGATGCTACTACTCTAGTCAACACGGCGCCACATGGTGATCGATTCCAGCCTGTGTGACTACTGGCGCTAACATTGGTTGGGGGCACACAGCTCTAGCGGTCGCTACGCACGCACGCTAATAAGCGGCTCGTTCGTGGTGACAATTCATAATTTTGCGTTCTCCTGTCGTGGGAAAGACCATTGTTACGAGACGAGTTACCCTAGCGTTACCGCGCGGCGATTGCCGTATATATGTAGGGGCCGTATATATGTAGGGCCTTATACCGTAAATCCTCCAATAGTGCCCCCGGGGCACTATTTTTTCAACGTCTCCTTACCCGGGGGCACTATTGGAGGGGGGGGGGGGGGGTCGATTATTTGAACCAAAAAATTTTTTATGGTAATTCTGGTTTCGCTGTCAAAATTGCCGATTTTTCGGTGATTTTGATCACTTTTGCCACATTTAATGGTTGATTTACCGTTAATAGTTGCTGAAACGGACTATTATTGTTAGTACATAGTAATGTCTATGCACGATATAGGGATATGTATCTACAACTTTATTTTTGCCTATAAAAGGCACATGGCATAACATAGGCAGCCCTTATCCCTGGGGGCACTATTGGAGGGGGGCTCTATTCTTTCAACCTTGCCGTACCCTGGGGGCACTGTTAGGGGGGGCACTCTTGGAGGGGGGGTTGTATTGGAGGATTTACGGTATATGTATATATGTATGTGTAGGTATATGTAAGTATATGTAGGTATATGTGGGTATATATGTAGGTAAAACTAGCAGATTTTCTAAAACAAACCGCCATCACCTTTTGGCGTCTTTCCTGCCCCACCCCACGTAACGATCAGACAGTCTCAGGCAGTCTGACAGACTATGTATACCTACCACTGTGCATCAGCGTCGCCTACACACGCGTCAATTTATACGACGGATCGTCTTCCCGCTAGCGTGTACATATTGCAGTATCGTGCTTTGCGTGTACGTCTACCTCGCGTGTACTTCTACTTCGATTCGAGTGTCGGTGTACTACGCGCGTCCGTGTACTTCGAGTGTACGTGTACGTGTACATACTTCATGTGTGTGCGCTTTGCCGATACTTGGTAAACTTCATATGCTTTTTGGCTTGCGTTGATGCTGTCTTATATGACAAGCGCTGTCTTCTCTCGACGGTTGTTTAGTAACGTGTTGGGTGAAATCAGGGTGTACGCGTCAGCGTACAACCCTAATATGTGACGACTTCTCAATGCGGATATTTGAATTTGCGATCGCCTATAACTGTTCATTGCCTGAACGGATTTCGGCGCGTTATGGCTCAAAAGAAGCGCATTCATCAGGGGACCGTACGTACCACAGCGCGTTTCGGAATTATTGCGCGTTAAGGGGAAATGTCCAAAAATGTCTCCGATTAGTGTCTTTTTTTTTCGTGTTCTCCATACAGTTTTTGGAGCACCACTCGTGAGTGGCGCGGGTAATCGGGATGAAACTCAGCGTGTGTAAGCGACCCATGATCACAAATTCTTCCTCCAAAGGATTTCCGTCTCGGTTGTACCAATGTCGAGAAACTGCCCATTTTATCCAATTATCGATTTTTTCCTTTGACATTTGGGCCGAAATTTTGTGCCCTATAGGCGCTCTAACGATGCGTCGCAGCGCTTCGCTGTAAAGGAGAAAGTTGGTTGTCGTGACCTGACTTGTGTTACTTTCAACAATTGGACCAAGTTGAACGCACCAAAATGCCAGCCCCCACTATACCGATAGCGGGAAATGGCGATATCTCGTTGTGGTTAGGTTGGATGGCCTAAACACCAATAATAAAGTTGACGGCCCTTCGATTTAGAACATTTCATTCCTTGAAGTCAACACGCTCCGACGCACCAAAATATTTTCACTTCCGAGATGATCGATAAATATCGATATTGGTAGCTCAGATCACTTTGGCTAAACCACAAAAGTTGACCGCCTCCACGCGTAGATCATTTTGATTCTTTACACCACTACACGTCGATGAACCAATAGGGCGCTGCAGAAGTGCACGCACGCACGCACACCATCAAATGGGCTGCTTCACAAAAAAACTCGATGTGGGTAGGTCGGATCACTTTGGATAAAACACAAAAGTTGACCGCCTAGTCATAGCGATCATTTTCATACTTCTACGCTACGACGCAGGAATATAGCACAATTGCAAGCGCACGCGCGCACGCACGCACATAATGTACCACCTATGTACAATGTAGCATTAGTACCGTATGCATCTGCATACAGCCATTCACCCCCCCCCCCCAAAAAAAAAAAACTCTAGGCGTCGTGTGGATTCGATTGCGCCATCGTATGCACGTGTACATCAAGCCATTTGCAAGTAACGCGCGGCACAGTCCTATGCCAGAGTGTACATACACTTTATCAGGGTGTACGCGTCAGCGTACAACCCTAATATGTGACGACTTCTCAATGCGGATATTTGAATTTGCGATCGCCTATAACTGTTCATTGTCTGAAAGTATTTCGGCGCGTTATGGCTCAAAAGAAGCGCATTCATCAGGGGACCGGAATTATTGCGCGTTAAGGGGAAACGTCCAAAAATGTGCCTTCTGGGGGGGTTTTTACAGCAGTCTGCACTGGCGCTTCACGCAACAAAATTTCACGTTTTTTTCGAGGTTTTTCGTGCGCTATTCTCGAACGTCTTATGCTATTGGAATGAAACTTGCCAGACATTGGCGACTCATATCGGGTCTTAAAAACCTAAATGGGTTCCTTTGTGAGCGTTTCCTATCTCGAGATAATGTCAATAGTATGGTCGATTTTGGCAACTTTTTGAAATCATGCCAAGGTTTTTCGTGTTTTCCTACTGGACTAACATCACCTTCTAACGCGCTATCTAACGCGCTATAGCACGTATGCATACTCAGTCGCAGTACAGAGATATATCCCAAACTGTTTGAAAGCAAAAATCAAATCACGTCATTTTGTTTTGAAACTGCACAGGCGTCTACAACTCACATTTTTAGAAAGAAAAGCTTCTGAAGTGATTTGTGCTAGGTGCTGTTAATCTTGAGTTATGGTTTACTTTGTGAGTCACTGCTTGGGCACAGTGGGTTTGTCTGTCAGTGCTTTGGCGCGATCCGTAAGGCATCAGACTACCGATCGAGAGGTCGCCGGTTCAACTCCCGATGGCGGCTTTGCTTTTGCACGTGTCCCTGGCAAGAGGGATAACGACTTGTTGCCCCACCCTTCCACTCTGGTCTTTTCTCTAGGTTCTGCCGATTTTTTTTTTGATTTTTCGAACTTGTGAAAAGTTTGAAAAGCGTGCACGCGTGCATGCATACATGCGTGCGTGCGTGCGTGCCTGCATAGGTTTTACGTATCAATGTGTGTCTTACGAAAAAACACTGTATTAAGGAAAAATTTGCAGGTGGCTGCAAAAAAAGGTGAATATGTGACGATATTTTGTTAAAGTCCAGTTTGAAAAAGAGGGGTATTAATTAAGGCACGCCTCATTGATGTATAGCCACCTACACTTTGCAGCTGATCAACTTCAGTTTGAACAAACCGTGTATAAAAACTGAACCAAACGCAGCAACACGTCACATATTCGGCATTCTTTGTGCGAGCCATCCTCAATCAGCCAAAACGCAACAGCAATCCTTTCACATCTCATCTCTCTCTGTCAATGCGTTGCCATTGGCCATTACCATAGACCTAGCACAGCCAAATTTCCTGGTTAAATAATCGGCACCCTGCTCTGCTAACATTTGTGACATGTGGGTTGCCACTACAGTTAGTCATGTGAAAGCATACATACTGAACTGGCTCCATTCGTCATTCCCCCTTTTGGCATTTCAACCAATGATGAACTGCTTCTACAACGTTTGCGTTGTGCAATGCACCATCTTACATCTTGTGAGTGCTTACATGTGTGCGTGCATGCATGCGTGCCTGCGCACGTGCGCCTGCATCGTGTTCCATGTGCAAGATCATGGGGTCCTTCCTGCCTGTCTCGCAACCATGTGGCATTCAGTCATGCGGCATATGTGAATGCACTGTGTTCCCGTCTAGTTACGTCCTAAAAATTGCCGTGGCACCTTTCTATGCACGCGAACACAAAAAAATTAAAATATGGCTGCGGCTTTGGGACGTGGGAAGTGGGAGTGGGAAAATATGGCTGCGAACACAAAAAATGCCGAATATGTGACGTGTTCCTGCGTTTGGTTCAGTTTTTATACACGGTTTGCTCAAACTGAAGTTGATCAGCTGCAAAGTGTAGGTGGCTATACATCAATGAGGCGTGCCTTAATTAATACCCCTCTTTTTCAAACTGGACTTTAACAAAATATCGTCACATATTCACCTTTTTTTGCAGCCACCTGCAAATTTTTCCTTAATACATACATACATACATACATACATACATACAACATTTCAGATTGTGGCGAACAGTCTCTGCCTGCCTCCATTTTGCCGACACACAATGGAAATTCGGGATGTTGTAGAGTACAAATGCAGAACATGTTCTTGGGGTCACCCTCTTTGCGCTGTTGTCGGAGCAGTCCGAGGACGACTGTATGAACAAGCAAGAAAATCTATGATTTTATTTGACTCTTGCGTTAACGTTCGCGACGCGATTTTTGCAACGCGAACGCGCAGGCTATACAATTTTCAGCTAGCTCAGCTCAGGCACCGGCCGGCGCACTGGCAGAGAAACGGCCTCTTGCGTTACGGTTTACAATTACGGGTTCGATTCTTGATGGATGGATCCACCAACGAGGATTTATTCTCCTGTCAATGGTTTTTCTCGTGCTGTCGCTGTGCCTTTCCAAAAAGCAAAAAAAATGCCACCGCGCGAAAGTTGCAGAGACAGCACGAAGCACCTCTGCCCTCCTCCTCAGGCAAGGGAATCCATCCGAAGACGTCTCCCCCGGGCACCTTTTCACAGGCCGAAGCGGAGGGGAGGACGTGCTCAGCCGGAGAGCTGAGGTGCTGGAACCCCAAACCAGCTGCACCAACCCCGAAGGGACGGGAGTTATTCACTTTTCCGCACGGTGGTGGATGATTGCATAAAAAGACTGCTATATATACCCAGAAGGCGAATTGCAACATCGGTTGAGCAGGTTTGAGCATGGCGAGCACAGTGACGAGTGCCGTCGGGAAATCGATAAAGCTAACGGAATATTGATCCCGAGTTCTTCGTCGAAATCGTGCGTAGTACAACGACTAGTGGAGATGATGAAAACCCGTTTTGCGATGAAAACCCGTGGGGAATGAGAGCGGTCATCCTTCTGCACAAGGGGATTAGTAACTCAGTGACTTCGGTGGAAGGGAGTTGAACCCCCGACCGAGAGCGCGCCGAGCATGACGCCTTACCACTGAGCCACCCGCTCTCGTGAAATGGACGACAGACGACCAGTTGTTAGTGCTGCCTGCTACAGTGGTCGCTCTTGCTCATCAATGCCCATTATGTTTCAATTTTCCATACCTAATGTATAGTCGCACTGCAATAACAGCTCGTCCAAAGTTCGCACCATTATTACGACTGGGCGACAACACACAAAACTGAAAGGTCGATTCGAACGGTCGGTCGAACTTGAGCCATAATGAGCTTTGGCTAAAGGTCAGTAGTATAGATAGCCGCTACACTTTCGGTGCAAGCTGGAGGGGGCTCTATTATATCAACCTTGCCAAACCCGGGGGTACTATTGGAGGGGGCACTATTGGAGAGGGAGGGGAGGTTGTATTGGAGGATTTACGGTACGTACTACACAGACACTGACACCCACATACGTACTGCAAGGTTGTGCCCTTACGTGTACTACATGTATACATGGTGACAGATTTTGACAGCAGTGGGCCAGGTCGACTGGTGTACAACTACCGTAAATCCTCCAATAGTGCCTCCGGGGCACTATTTTTTCAACCTCTCCATACCCGGGGGCACTATTGGAGGGGGGCACTATTGGAGAGGGGGGGCTTCTATTATTTCAACCTAAAAATTTTGAATGGTAATGCCAGTTTCGCTGTCAAATTGCCGACTTTTCGGTGATTTTAATCACTTTTGCCACATTTAATGGTTGATTTACCGTTAATAGTTGCTGAAACGTACTATTATTGGTTAGTAATAGTGTGTATACACAATATAAATGTACCTACCACTATATTTTTGCCCATAAAAGGCACATGGCACAACATACCCCTTACCCTACGGTACTCGATTCGATAGCGCTGGAGCTTGTCAAATTTGATCATTTTGGTTACGTGCGGTAGAATTCCACTGACATCGATGCCCAGTACAGGACACGAGCAGGTGCAGTAAATCCTCCAATAGTGCTCTATTCTACACTAGTGGACTCTCAAACAATGTCCCCCACGTTATGTAAGTAGAGCTACGAGAGCGGGCAGTTTAGTGGCACTGGGAACTTAAGAGCCAATGTCTGAGAAAGTGTAGGAAATGGACCCCAATTTGGCACACTTCAAAAAAAATAAAATTTGAGCTGAGGGCATGGGAATGTAGGGTAGGGTGGGTCATGCACCCCTGTGTTGGTCAAACCCCCCAACACCCCTCCATTCCGGAGATATACCGTAAACCCTATAATTAGCCCCCCCCCCTATAATAATACACCCTCCCAAGACCACTTTGAGTGAACAAGCCCCCCCCCCTAAATTTACGCCCCCTCCCTAAATGAACCATCGTCTAAAAGGCACATGTTTCCATGTCTGGGTGTATGTCTGGTCGCGTATGTGTATGTATGTACACGTATGTGGATGTGAGACTGTGTGAGAGTGTGTTAGAGTGTACCAACGTGTGTGCACAGCGCCTTTTTCCCCTTAAAAATCGCCTCCACGCGCCTTTTTGCCCACACATCTTCTCACTCATCGACACTTCCAGTTTATAAGCCCCCAATAATTAGCCCCCCCCTATAATTATACACCCTCCTAGAGCTCGAACGAAAAAATTAGCCCCCCGGGGGCTAATTATAGGGTTTACGGTAGGCAAAAATGTTCATAAAATTGCCGAAAAATGTGGTTCTGCGTAGGGTCGCACATTTTCAGGTACCACTTCCCACTTGATGCAGCCACCCTACAGGGGGGTATACCGTTGGGTAGGTGAGGGTTGGTGCTCCACCCACTCCAACCGCTGCCCTTCTCTGAACTCCCACGATTTTGCTAGAGGGCAAAATCCACAGCAAGCGAGGTGCCCAAATTTTGAAAAAGCGGCATTTTTACCCCCAAAACATAAATGTCCCCTCCAGTTTCTACATATGTTAAACCGCTTTATATGACCGTATACTGACAGAAGTTTCGTCAAAAATTTCGAGGCCAGAGGCAGCCAAATAAACAAAAGTTTGAGTATTTTCGCAATTTGCACTGAAAACGCAATTTTCAATGTTGATTTTCTAGTGTGCTCGTTCACTATATGTGACCAATTTAGGTATGCAATTAGGATTCGCCCCGACATGCTGAACAATCGATGGAGCGATTCGACGCGGTTTGCAAACCTTCATATTTTTCAATGTTTATGCACTGTTTCAAAATTTGGGCACCTCGCTTGCTGTGGATTTTGCCCTCTAGCAAAATCGTGGGAGCTCAGAGAAGGGCAGCGGTTGGAGGGGGTGGAGCACCAACCCTCACCGACCCAACGGTATACTCCCTATAGGGTGGCTGCATCGAGTGGGAAGTGGTACCTGAAAATGTGCGACCCTACGCAGAACCACATTTTTCGGCAATTTTTTTGCCTATATCTCTGGAATGGAGGGGGGTTGGGGGGTTTTTGACCAACACAGGGGTGCATGACCCACCCTACCCTACATCCCCATGCCCTCAGCTCAAATTTTATTTTTTTTCAAAGTGTCCACGATTTCCTACACTTTCTCAGACATTGACTCTTAAAGGCGTCGCGCTCGGCGCGCTCGTGGTCGGGGTTCAACTCTCTTCCACCAAAGTCACTGAGTTATACTAATCCCCTTGGGGAGAAGGGCGATCGCTCTCATTGCCCACCGTGTCGGGCGGCTCCGGGGCTTTGGTTCAAAATCCGTGTCAGGTTGGCGGCCCACCTTCCCTCGCGGGAGAAGAACGTCGTGAGTAGTGATGGCAATTTTGACGTTTTTCATTTTTAGGTAGGTAGGTTAGGTAAAACTGGCCGCAAAAAGGCCTTAGGTAGGTTAGGTTAGGTAAGCTAGATCTTTCTGCTAGGTAGGTAGGTAATTGGGCAAATTCTTTAGGTTATAGGTAGGTAACTTAGGTAACCCCAAGCTGTCAAGTGCCAGGCAATATTGCATGCATGTACAGTGTAAACCTCCGAGCTGTGCTTGCCAGCACTATCCATTGAACTTATCTTTACCCTGGACAGTATTAGAGGAGGTTTTAAGAGTCTTAGGTTTAAACTTTTAAAGTGTTCACCAAATTTAAAATGCAACAGTCAAGCTTGCCCACATTTAACATTGATTTCAGGCGCTTAGCTTGAAGTTGGCTGGCTGTTTGCCGTTATCATCCAGTGAATGAAACACATCTAATTAATTAATGAGTGTAGGCAGCGCTTACTAAGTGCACGCAAATGTGCACATCCTACTTCATGTGTGCAATGCACATAAAATGCGTGGACACATACAATACATACAATACATATATTTGTTAGCATAGCCTATGTATGTATTTTATTTTAACGATGACCACACCTGACACAGCAAAAATGCCATTAACTGCAAAGCAGGGCGCGTCATCGGGTACGAAAATCACGTAAACGGAACTGTTAATCTGAATCACCTAATTTCGACTGAGGGGTTTAGCTGCTTACTAATCAGGTGATCTATAAACGTCTGAGATTCGACGTAATGGCGGAACGCGCTGGGGCTGAGCTCGACAATGGGCTGGGGGAGGGCGTTCCAAATTTTAGAGCAATAATAGAGGAAAGAGTTGGCAGTGGTTGCTTTTGATGGTTTGAGATCAAGTTGGCGGGAGTGGCCGAGTCTACGGCTTCGGCGGGCTTCGACAAAGGGGAGGAGGGGAGAGAACAAACGATGGTTGCGAGAGTACAACAGGGAGTGGAGCCTATGTATGTTCTTCGCCCTTTCTGCTGCAGTGCCAAATTGTCAGAGAACAGCCCATTGGGACTTTGAGCATGTGCACACGCACACACACACGCACGCACGCACGCACGCACGCACGCACACACGCACGCACGCACACACGAACGCACGCACGCACGCACGCACGCACGCACGCACGCACGCACGCACGCACGCACGCACGCACGCACGCACGCACGCACGCACGTACGCACGCACGCACGCACGCACGCACGCACGCACCCACAAAACACGCACAAGCACAGATGCTGACATGCACTATTGCTGGCACGCATTGTCGCTAGCACGCACGCTCACTGAGAGTGGCACGCACTAACACACCAACACGCGCCTGGCTCATTTTCATTAGGGGCGAGGCGCGCACCGCAGAGAAAGTCGCGCCGCTAGCAGCAGCTCGCGACTTAGCGCAGCGCTAGCACAGTATCATGCTGTACAACCTATCACTTTGAGTTTGAGGGTCTCGAGTCAGCCACCCGCCCACCCACCGATTCAGTAGGTGTTCTTGAGGAGCATTCGCAAAGTATAAAACTATTTAGTTTCTGTAGACGTCCCGTGGACTACAATGAACACGAGGCTATGAATATCTCGTCAGAGGTCCAACGTAAATACAACAACCAATCAAATCTGACCGCCGCAAACGTAAAGAATGGCCACGTTGGCCTACTTGTATCCACAAAATGTTTCTGTTTGAACATATCCATTTTTGACTCCACAAATTTTAACTTAGGTAGGTAACCTAGTAGGTAACGGCAAAATCTAGGTAGGTAGGTTAGGTACAGGTAGCTCGATTTTCGCGCTAGGTAGGTTAGGTTAGGTTACCTAGGCCAAAAAAAGGCTAGGTAACCTACTAGGTAGGTAACCTAGCTAGGTAGGTTGCCATCACTAGTCGTGAGTGCGATACAGTGATACTCGTCCTTGGTCACTTTCCCAATGTTTGACATTGTCGACGCCTCCACGGTTTGGGATTGGGATTGCGCCAAAGAAAACAGTAGAGATTGAGATTTTTACTGCCCAGTGCCCCAGAGGTCCAGGGACACTGCTGGAGGAGTTACGGTAAGGCGTGCGCGTCTGGGTTCTGCAAAGGTATTAGTTAGGTGAGAGTGTAGGTGTGCAATGTGTATTTTTAGTTTGCGTGGTTCAATTATCGAACTTCAATCTCTTCACTCTTCATTTTCTCTCGATTCACTCGCGTCCCCCTGTTTGGGTGAGGGCTTCCTTTTTTTACTCGCCCACACCGACAGACGCACTCGCATTCGGGGTGGGGGAAACACCCAGGCGGTGTAGTTCGCCGCTGCCTAGGTATTGAACCGGAAGCTCCATATCCGGTACCCAAGGTGTATTCTTATTCCTTGTGGTCCGATTCTCGAATTTCAATCTCTTCATGCTTCAATTTCCCTCGATTCAGTCTGTTTAGATGAGGGCTTCTTTCTTCACCCGCCCGCACCGACATACGTCGCCTTCAAGATGGGGGGAACACCCAGTCGGTGCACATAGGTAGTTCGCCGCTGCCTAGGCAATTCAGTTGCCTGTCTTGCGCAAGTCAGATTTCTGCTAAACCGCAGCCTAGGCAACAACGCCAGCGCAGTTCTCGCGCCTATATGGACATTGGCGTGTTACGTCGGGCGACTTCGTTTCAGCCGTCAATTCATTCGAATAAAGTGGGCAGCTAGATAGCCGGACAGGTGCGAGAAGCATTCGTTCCTTCGTCAGCGCGCCCGCAGTTCTTTGAACGCAACCTGCACCTCCGTCAATGAAAGGGGTCCGCCGCAACTGAGAGACTGGTGTTCGAGCGCGTCGTCAATCGAAAGGTGCAATGTCACTCCCGCGTCGTGCGGCGACTGCTAAAAGAGGTTGCAGCTGTGCATGTTACACAGAAACGTTTTAGCGGCGCCCTAGAATGATGGGCTCTTGCGCGAGCCGCGAGACCCACGTCAGCGCCTCCATCGACGGCCTCCTCTATAGGGATGCGCTCAAGGAGTCGCTCGTCATCAAGCTTCTGCTGCTCGGTGCGCCTAAACACCGAGGAGAGGAGGAGGCGTCCTTGGGGAGGGAGGCATGGAGAGGCTTAATGAATGGGATAGGGTGGACGTGATTGTGAGGTGTGGTCCGCACTTCCCACACTTCCGCGCTTTTGTTCTAGGAACCGGCGAGTGCGGCAAGAGCACGGTGCTCAAGCAGCTTCAGTGAGTCGACACAATGTTGCCGTAATACAGTAGTATAGGCCTGCGAGTGTTGCGCAGTGCGTGTTCATCAACAAGTTAATTATATATAGCCCAATTTCTAGAGTGCATAGACATGTCGTTTCGAAATTCTCACCACAGAAGTCTTTACAACAGAATTAATCCGACGGGAAACGGACGAACGGTAATCGAACGGTGTGCTAGCCAGCGGGTAACGAAATGTACCCGTCTGCTTGAAACTGCACTGCACACTTGACCTTTTATATGGGTACTGTAGATACAGTAATTGAGATGACTTGCCCATTGAATCGTTGCCCAGTATGCACAGTGCGATGCCCATATGCTTACGAATTCGCCACTAAAGCAAACACCACAGTAGTGTAGCGGGTGTCTCGAATAAGTCATCCCCGGAAGAAGTCATACCGCGGATGAATCCCCTATCTGAAAAGTCGGCGAAAATGTTCCTTTTGCAAAGGCAAACTTTCTATGTATGTATGAAACGCGACATGCAACACACGCGCATTACGACACTAAAGTGGCGCTGGCCCAAATTCCAGGATTCTTCACATGAACGGCTTCTCCGAGTCGGAGGTGCACGCGGCGAAGGCGGCGATCTACCGTAACATGGTGTCCGGCGTCGTCGCCATGCTCCGAGCCATGGCCGAGCTGGGCGTTCGATTCGCGCTTGACGGACAATCCGTGCGTTGCCTACTGTAGGTACGGAACGGAGAAAGAAAGAAACTAGCAATCAAACAAAGAAAACAAAGAGGACGCGCAGGACGGATGTCTTGGATTTTTGACTAGACCCAAATATAAATAACATAATAATTAATATAAAAACAATGTGTAATAAAAAATGCACTCGGATTGGGAAGGGGACTCCCGTCCTGTGCCTGCGTGCGTGCGTGCGTGCGTGCGTGCGTGCGTGCGTGCGTCGCGCAGACGTCAAACGCAGGGAGTTTCGCGTACAAGTCGAGTCGGTTGCATGTGTTGCAGACGTCGGCGCAGCTGCTGTTGCGCCTGGAGGAGGACTGCTCCTGGGGCTTCTGGGACGACCTGCCGTCGGACGCGTTCGACGCCATGCAGCGACTTTGGCACGACCGAGGCGTGCGCGCCGTCTACGAACGGCGCAACGAATTCCAGCTTATGGACGCCATCAAATAGTGAGAGGGCGCGCGCGCGCACGCACGCACGCACGCACGCACGCACGCACGCACGCACGCACGCACGCACGCACGCACGCACGCACGCACGCACGCACGCACGCACGCACGCACGCACGCACGCACGCACGCACGCACGCACGCACGCACGCACGCACGCACGCACGCACGCACGCACGCACCCGCACGCACGCACGCACGCACGCACTCACGCACGCACGCACGCACGCACGCACGCACGAAAAGAGTTGCTGATGCATTCGCACAACTTGTACAGCTTCCTGGACGAGCTGCCCAGAATTCGTCAGCCGGACTATCGGCCAACGCAGCAAGACATCCTCTACAGTAGGACGCCGACTACAGGAGTCGTAGAAGTGGAATTCGCACTGAAGGACGCGATTTTCAGGTGCTTGCCACTTTTAAATTTCTTTATGTTGGATAGTAAACGCGCCACAGAACGAAGGTTAGTCGCATTCCGATTTGCTAGTGTGAGACTCGCCACCAACTTCAAGCAAAGTTGCAGGGCATTTGCAATGTGGCGTGCGCCATCATCTAAGCAATCGATATCGATATCGATCACTCAAATAATGATCAATGAACGTGGCAGAGTGATTGACGTGGGCGGTCAGCGCTCCCAGAGACGCAAGTGGATCCACCAGTTCGAGAAAGTCCAGGCGATCGTGTACATCTGCGCCGTGTCAGAGTACGACCAGAGACTCAGAGAGGACAAGCAAACAGTGCGTGCGTGCGTGCGTGCGTGCGTGCGTGCCTATGAGTCTCATTATCAAACATAGGAACTTGATAGGAACATAGGAACTTGATAGGTACACATAGGAACTTGATATGCGACAGCAACTATGCACACAATGAGTACGCAAGCAATGTGCGTCTTTCTCTCTTCAGAATCGCATGGAGGAGTCGATCCAGCTGTTCCGTCGGCTCACCGCCTCCCGCTGGTTCAAGCGCGTCGCCTTCATGCTCTTTCTCAACAAGTGCGACTTGTTCAAGGAGAAACTGGAGAGAGTGCCCATCTCGCAGCTGTTTGTCAGCTTCTCAGAAGAGGGTGCGTTGTTCGTGCGTGCGTGCGATTTACAGTTCCGGGAGGAAGTGTCTCTCGGTGCGCCCTCCTGCGCGCGTCACCGGATCCAAGGGAGGGACGCTTTCTCTCAGCCGATTTTGCGTTTCTTTTTTTCCGCACACAGAAAGAGAGGAGGAGGAGGGTAGACGCGCGGCCCGGCTAATTAGGTACTTCCGCTCGTCTACTTGTGTGCAGTGTACACAATAGGGTGTCCTTTGGATACGTTCTATACTGGGAAGCCCCGCGCGCCCGGGGGACGCGAAGCCAACAGACTTGTCTGTAATTGGCTCAAATTCGCAGACTATAGTGATAGAGAATCGGCCTCTTGCGCGCACGGTTCTGGGTTTGATTCTTGATGGATCCGCTAAAAACGAGTCTTTCCCTATCCATGGATTTTCTGGTGCTGTCGCTGCCCAAGGTTACGCATGGCGTTCTTCCGAATGTCTTGAGCTAATTCCCCGACTCCTAGACAGGAAGGCGTCATGGAGAAGGGCACTACATATAGGTTGATGGCCTCCTACTGTGGCGTTGCCCCAAATCTCACAACAAAAATTGCAGACGGCGACCCGCACGACTACGACGACGCGATCGCGTACGTGACCCGGCTGTTCGAGAGCATGAACCGCGTGGACGGTCGGCGGTTCTACGTCTATGAGACGTGCGCCACGGACACGCAGCTCACGAAGAAGGTTCTAGAAGGCGTCACAGACACCGTCGTCCAGCTCAACATGCGCGGCGCAGCGTTGGTGTGACACTGACGACGAACGCAGAGCGATCCATAGCACGGGGTCAGCAGTGGTGGATTTCAAGAAAAATGAGGGGGCTTGAGGGACATTGCTGGAGAGAGAGGACCCTGTTGAACTGTTTGGATGTTGGGCCATTTCGGCAATAACTAATAAAAACGGCGCTGCAGGGAAACTTTTGCTATTTTCAACCACCTATGTACAAGCCTGCAAGCAATTTTTAATGCGGAAAGCAAGTCCGCTAGGCACGTTTCTTCTCCCACCGCCTAACTCTTTCCCCTGGCTAGGTATTTCTGATATGGGTACCCCTGCAACACATGCTAATCGATCACTGATTCCACTCACTGATCGATTAGGTTTGCCTAGGCTTAGGCCTGGGCTTCGCTTAAACTTTAGCTAGGCTTTGCTTAGGCTTAGACAAATCAGTGATCGGTAGCCCGTGATCGATAGCCCGGTAGCCCGCCCGCCTTTCGATTTCGAGTGGGGGAATTCCACCTTTCCCCTCCCCCTGGATCCGCCACTGCACGGGGTAGAGGCGTAGTGAACGGCGTAGAGTCCTTGAGGATTGCGAACCGTCGCTGCGGGGCACACTGGACACTCCTCAAATGGAGAGAAGAAAATATTCGCATACGGGTAGGTACAATACTTGTACGTCGGCGTTGCGGAATCGAATTATGACATCAGTGCTTGGAACAAAAACGACTGTCAATGTTCTACATGTGTGTTGTACTGTGCTGTGCTGTATGCATAATACAGTATAATACAGTACATCTACTGTACTGTGTACAAGTTGCAACAAGGTGATGGGTGAGTCGAAGTCTACGAGAGGTGCAACTCTTTTGTCCTACAATCCAACGCTCCACTAACTCGCAGAGTTGCTAGTAGTAATCACAGTGGTCGTGTCGTCACGCGTCCGAGGCGCTGGCGTCCGTCTGGACGAGGAGGGCGTCGAGCAGGACGTGCAGGTCGACGTCTGGCGTCCCCTCCGACGTCGCGACGCCTCTCCCCTCCTTCGCTGTCTCCGAATCTTCCTCGCCACCACCATCACCACCACCCTCGCCGTCTTCTCCATCGAGCTCTCTCCCCGCGCACCCTTCTTCTCCGTGGCCGTCTTCCTCCTTCTTCGTCTCCACTCCTCGCTCCTCGGTGCGCGCCCTGCTCCCTCCTTCCTCTTCCTCCTCCTCTGACTGGGGCAGAGTATGGCCTAGTGGTAGAGAATCGGCCTCTTACGCGACGCACGGTTCTGGGCTCGGTTCTTGACGGAACCACTAGAACGAGGACTTCCCTCTCCATGGAATTTCTCGTGCTGTCGCTGCCCTAGATTACAGCTGGCGGTCTTCCGATTGTCTTTGGCTGATTCTGCGGCTCTAGATGTGAAGGCGTCATGGAGATGGGTACCTACATATGCTATTTGGCCATTGAGGGCCTCCTAGCGTTGCCCCAAATCCAACAACCACAACAACAGCATCCTCTGACTGCTCGTCGCCCTCCCTCCACCGGCGGTACGTGTAGTAGTGGCGACGAAGCCGCAGGAGCAGCGGCAACGCCAGCCGGTCGACGTGCTGCAGCAGGCGGTGGAGCAGCGCGCGCCAGAGTATGGCGTAGAGCAGACAGTGGGCCGCGCACTGGGAGAGGCGCGTGCGTGCGCTGCGGGCTGATTTTAGAATTCATTTACGGATGGACAAAGCTCGTTTAATGCTGTACAAATTTAACGGTATTTAAAAACGTGGAGCGCACGCGCTTGCCCAGGCGAGCAGGAACCAGAGCCAGCGACGCCAGTTGAGGGCGCCGCTCCGTGCAGCGGCAGGAGCACGCGCTCGCAGTAGCAGACCGCGTTTTACCGCCATTTTATAATGATTTTCTCATTAACGTACCTACGCGTATTAACGTACGCCAGGTGAATAATACCTGCACTTGTACTAGATTTTAGAAACGATTAACGCACAGAAAAACAGTGAGTTGCCCCTTAGTGTTGTGGCTATATTCGATGTAATGGAATCAAAAGCGTGCATACCTACAGTACGTTGTACCATTCACAACGGAAATACATTCTTTGACCATTCTCTGTTGTTTGTCTTTGAAATTTTGCATTTCCATTTTCCGCTCAATTTCAAACGGTGAATTTCAAACATACTTGCAGCCATACATGTAACCGGGTTTTTGAAGTGGGGGGGGGGGAGGGGTCGGAGACCATTCTGGGGGAGGGCGTGGGGGAGGCACGCAGATTTGAAGAGGGAGGGAGGTGCCAGAGGTTAAAAATTATACCTAAATAGTGTCTAAATAGGCACTTTTTGGTCAAAAATAGGTTAAAATAGGCTATAAATAGTGTTGTTTAGCTGTTTTATGGTAAAAACACTGAAAAGACGAAAAATACACCACTTTATACGGTTGTAGACAAGTTGGAATACTTTTGAAAAATTCTGGGGGGAGGGTTGGGGAGGGGGCTGGGGAGGGGCAACTTTTGACCTGGGAAGCGGGCAACCCCCCCCCCCCCCCCAACCCCAGTTACATGTATGCTTGCAGCTAGGTCGGGAGAAAGGGGGGGGGCTATAGCTCGATAAATCGACGGGAAAGCGGCTGTGCTGTGTGTCTGCACCGCGGTTGTTTGCGGCGAGCAGTCCGTCTAGCCACTATACATACTTCCTGCCTGCCTCATCCGTGCCGCGCTTTCCGAGTTGGAGCAGCAAACAGTTGCGTTGCGCTGCCTTGCAGACTGAATAGACGGCAGTGCCACCACGTGCAGCGATGTCTAGTGAAGAGCGAGGCGACGGTCAGTGGCGTGGTCGTGCAAATTAATTCCTTTGTTTTTACGAATTTCACTGCGTGCCGAGTGGAACGCGTTTGTGGGACTTGTTCCGCTTCTATTTGGTTCGTGATACGCTTGCCATTGCCATGCCACTCGCGCGTGACTTTTGCTTAAAGGGGGTATAAGAATTACCGATAGCACAATGAATGAATCTAAAATAATAATAAAATATGACATAAAACAACAAACAACAAAAAATAAAATATATAAAACAAATACAAATAAACGCAACTAAGATAAACGACTACATACTGTGGCGGACTGGAACGGATTGCAACGCCACAATTTATTGTTCAATGGGCGGTGAGCACGATAGAAAGCTGGAGTGGACGCGGGCTACAGACTGAGTGCGGACTGACTGAGAGTACGAGCAGCTTAGCTTAAAAAGCAGTGCAACAACAGGCGATCGCGAAAACACCAGTGATACATCAAAGCGGAACGTACGAAGGGAAGGAACAATCAGCAGTAGGCGCTATTGACGGGAAGTTGGGGAAGAAAGACAGTCGTATGAAATCACTGTTAGAAATGGGGCTGCGGGTGATTGTACTTTGTAGTCGCTGTTGTAGTCGCTGTTTGAAGGGGGTGCGGGTGATTCTGCTTTGTAGTTGCTGTTGTAGTCGGGTCGGTGTAGTTGGTTGTAGTAGTTGCGGTACTGTAGTAGTGGCATTACACATTCCCCCCTTCTGAAGGAAGGTTTTCTTCTATTCTTGGTAGTTGGGGAGATGTCGTCTTGGTCGAAGGTTGTAGCGGCCATGGTGTTGACTTGTTGGCTGAGACGGCTGGGTGCTCTGTGTTGTTTGTTGATGCTGCTGGAGGACTGGTTCGATGGACTGGTGTCCCTTGTGTCTTTGTCCCGATGTTTGCAGTTGATCGGGGATCGTTTTAAAGGGATAAATCTGGTTGATGTTGACTTTGATCGCATTTTTTGTCTTCAAGGTTGTTGTCGACTGATCCACTGGTTTGAGTGTGACTACTGAGCCAGAAATAGTGCCAATTTCGAATGGGCCAATGAATTTTTGCTGAAACTTCTTGATTTTGTCTTCCGTCACAGGCTTGTTGTTCTTCAGCCAAACTCTTTGGCCAACTTGGTAGTCAAACATTTTGACATGCTTGTCGTACTGTAATTTTTGTGATTGCTGTGCCTTTTTGATGTTTTCTTTAGCTTCAGCCCAAATTAGTTTCATGGCCATCTGAAATTTTTCCGAATAGTCTTGAGCTGTTGTCGTGAAGTGTGCAGCTTGTGTCATCATGGCGTCGCTGGGAAGTCGTGCAGAATGTCCGAACAGCAAGTAGTAAGGTGAAAACTTGGTAGATTGATGCTGAGAGGTTCGGTATGCAAACAAGGCATATGGCAGAAGGTCAGGCCAGTTGTCCCTTGTTGATCCGAGTAGAGCGAGTGTTCGAATTAAGGTTCCATTAAAGTTTTCAGTGAGTCCATCTGTTTGAGGGTGGTATGGTGTAGTGTTGACCTTCTGGATGTCACACAGCTTGCAGATTTCCTTGAAAAGGTTGCTCAGAAAATTGGTGCCTCTGTCAGACAAGAGTTTTCTTGGAGCACCAAACCGGCAGATAATTCCTTCAACAAATACTCTTGCTACAGTTTCTGCAGTGATGTTGGTCAGTGGGTATGCTTCAGGCCATTTTGTGAGGTATTCATTGAAAACCAGAATATATTTGAATCCCCTTGGATTTGAAGGTAGCAGTGGTCCAACAATGTCCATGCTCATTCTTTCCCATGGACCTTCTACTGAAATTGGTTGTAGTGGTGCTTTTGGGTGCTGTACTACTTTCTTCCATTGCTGACAGCTGGTGCAGCCATAGCAGTAGTCTCTGATGTCTTTGAACATTCCTGGCCAGAAATAGTTGGCAGCAATCCTGTTGTAGGTCTTTTTGAATGCAAAATGTCCACAAAATTCACTGCAGTGGTAGACCGCCAAAATTTCAGGAACCTTGTTGAATGGGATGCACAGTTGAACCATTTTCTCTTGCTTTGGATCGATGTGATGCAGCAAGTTCTCGATAATTGTGTACTGCTCAGCCTGCAACACGATCTTTCTCGCTTCTTTTGTTGATTCAGGGAGCACTCCCTCTTCCAAAAATTGAATAATCGGGTTCCAATGTAGGTCGTCCTCTTGAGCTTTGCGTAGATGCTTGCAAATTTCAACAATAAATTCAGTACCATTGTGTAGGTCGTCTGAATCCTCTTGGGTGGAGAGGCACAAATGTAGAGTGTTCCTGGAGAGGCAGTCAGCAGGCTGGTTGGTTTTCCCTGGGTTGTATTGAACATCGTAGTTATACTCTTGCATTTTCAGCTTCCATTTTAGTATGCGTTGAGAGACTGGGTCCTTGGTGGTGAGCACCCATTTCAATGGAGCATGGTCAGTCTCTAGTGTCACATGATAACCATAGATATAGTCCTTGAAGTGTTGTATGGATCGGTAGATTGCCAGTGCTTCCATTTCAATTGGAGGGTATCTGGATTCTGCTGGGTTGAGCTTTTGACTGTAATAAGCAATAACACGATCTGTTCCATTGATTCGCTGTCCCAGAATTCCAGCAATTGCATTTTTTGATGCATCTGTTTGGATGTAAAAATTTGGGTAATTGAAATCTGGGAAATTGAGAATTGGTGGGTTTTGAAGTGCCTCTTTTATTTTGGTAAATGATTCTTGACATTCCTTGGTCCACACAAATTCTGATTTCTTCTGGAGCAATTTGTATAGTGGAAACATTATTTTAGAAAATTGTGGAACGAACTTTGAATAGTATGTGATGATGCCAATAATTCTTTGCAGCTCTTTCTTGGTCGTTGGGCAAGCTAATTTCTGAATTGCTTCTGTTTTCTTTGGGTCGGCTGTAATGCCATCCTTTGAAAGGACATGTCCCAAATATGACACTTGTTGCTGTAAGAAGTGACACTTCTGAAGTTTGAGTTTCAGATTTGCTTGGCGAAGTCGCTGAAGGACTGTGCGGATGTTGTAGAGATGTTCTTCAAAAGTCTTCCCCACAACCAAAATGTCGTCAATAAACACATAGCATGTCTTCCAAATGAGTCCTTGCAGCACACCTTCCATTAGCCGTTGGAATGTTGCTGGTGCATTAGTTAGTCCGAATGGCATTACTTTGTACTGGAACAGTCCATTAAAAGTGGTGAATGCTGTCTTTTCTCTGTCCTTTGGGTCAATGTTGACTTGCCAGTATGCTCCACAAATGTCAAGGCTTGTGAAGAACTGCTGACCACCCAGTGAAAGGAATACATCTTGTGTCCTTGGCAAGGGATAGGAATCTTTCACAGTTTGCCGATTCAAGGTTCGGTAGTCAATGCAGAATCGACCTTTTGGAGAACCCTTTTTCTTGACAATTAGTACAGGACTTGCATATGGACTTGTGCTTGGTTCGATGACGCCATCTTCAAGTTGTTGCTGAATGTGTTCTTCAACCAGAGCCCGTTGTGAATGTGGCACTGGGTAAGGACGTTGCTTCAGTGCTGGTCCAGTGGTCTTGATTTGATGCTGTACAATGCTGGTAAGTCCTCTATCTCTTTCATGCTTTGAGAACACATCCTCAAATTCAACAATCAGTTCAGTGAGGCTTTGCTTTTGTTGGGTATTGAGGTTGTTGGCTTTGGAGGCTGAAAATAGTTCCATCTCAACTTTCTGCTGAGTCCATCGTGATGATGGATTGTGAGTCGGTTCCAATTCAGTCAGGTGTGTTACTTGATGAGTCTCATCAGACAGCACTTCAATCTGTCCAAGTCGAGTTCCTTTGTAGATCTTGACAGCTGTATTGCTCTTGTTTGACAACCAAATGTCAGTATTGGACTTGTGCAGTGTGAGAATACAGTTGCTGGATTCCACCTCACAGCTGAACAGTTTCTTGGTATCTGTAGTGTACTGCACCTGTAGATCCGTTTTGGAATCCAGTTCAGGATTCGTGGGAAAAATGCAGGTTGCTTGCACCAACAACATGGTAAAAGGTGGAATAATTGTGTCGAGTCTGCAAATCAGTGTTGAAGCTGCTGGTTTTGCACTGATTGGTTGAATAGTTGCAGAGTCTTGAACCTTTTGGACTTGATCTCGCTTTTGTATGAATGTGACTTGGTTTTTGGGAAAGTAAATTTTGAGCTGTTCAAACTGTCTCATTATGTCCAGCCCAAAAATGCAGTCTTGGCCAATGTTTCCCAAATCAGCAATGTGGAATAGATGGTAAAACTTATGGGTACCAGCTGACACTTGCACTTGACTGGAACCAAGAAATGGTAACTTGTGTCCTGAGGCAGACAGAATGTCATGAACATGTGGGAGCTGCTTTGTTGAGCCAGCTTCAGCCAATTTCTGAAAAAGTGATTTGTCAAGTATGGACAGAGTTGCTCCAGTGTCAATCAATGCTGATTGCTTGATTCCATTTAGGCGCACAGTGCAGGTTAGTAGACTTGACTTTCCCGGAGTACTACTGTCACTGTTCAGAACAAACAGTGGCCATTCTGTTTTCTTGACCTTTGACTGTTTAGGTGACTCTGATGCTTTTTCTGCAAGTGTTTCAGGATTGATTTCTGCAGCCACTTCAATTGGTTGGGTTTCTTCAGCTTGTTGCGTTGATGCTCCTTGCTGAGTCTCTTGATCAAGTTCTTGTAATTGTAATTCAGTGCAGACATCATCTTGAACATCATTGGCATAGCTTTCCAATTCAATTCGGACAGTATTGCTTTCTGCAGCATTGCTCTTGTGGACCTTTTGTTTCCTTTTGCAACACTTCAGCTTTTGTAGCTTAAACTTGCTCCGCTTGTTTCTCTGGAGCCATGCTTGTGGACACCTTCGCTTGCAGCCACACTTTGGTATCCAACGTTTTATTGTGTAGTAGTAGAATGCAATATATGCAACAAGTGCCAGCAGGGCAATGGTACTTAGTAGCACAAGAATATTGACCATCTGTTGGAAAATTCCAGTTGTCAACAATCCTGAAGTGAGGTTTGAAATTCGCCCTTTGATATGTTCAGCACCTTCTTTGATTTTGTTGTAGGCATTCTTAAAAGTTTCAGGGTCAATGGATGAATGTGACGCATAGTGAACCAATTCTTCCACAACATTTGAAAGACGAACGTGCTCCACCAGTTGTTGCTGCAATCTTCCAATCATCTGGACTGTTGCAACTGTTGAATCAGTGAAAATGGCTGCTGATTTGAAGGTAAAAGCTTTTCAAGCTTGATTCCATGCAACCTCAATAGGTATTTCATGAACAGAAATGTGTCCACTTGGTGAACTCCACACTGAAAATCCACTGTTGTAGTAATATCGGCCATCTCTGTAGTAGCCAGTTGGTTTGCTGTGACATGGAATTTTTGGTGAGGACAATGTCAACTCATTAGTGCCAGGTACAATGAACCATAATGTATTGTTGTATAGTACTGGAACTCTCATGTAGCAGTGTTCATTGTAGCTGTAGTTCCAATAAATCATTGTAGGGATGACTTTGTGGCACTTGGAAACAATGAGTGCTTCACCAGCAATGGTTGCGCTGATTCCTTCATCTTCAAGCAATGCTCTGGCACCAACAGTTGCGTCCATTGCTAGCAGTTGACGAACGATTAGTAACTGACGTTGTGCCAGTTTGCAGAGTGTCATCCAAATGGAACGGAATGCTGACTGTTCAACAGCCAGAATTTTTTCTTTTAAGTATTCCAGTTTTGGATTAATTGGATCAGGAGCACTGCTGGTTTTGTTGCTGGTTGAAGTTTGATCACTTGTTGTGTTGTTGTCCCAATGTGGTAGTTCTTTAGTTCTGTACTTGACGATTTTCAGCGCTACCCCCTGGTCCGTGATTCTGACCTGTTTGTGACGTAAGCAGTCTGGAGCTGTTGAAATTCGCATGCTTGTACCATCCAATGCAGCAGTGGCAAATGTAAATGCTCCTTGAAGACTGTCGATGATGAGATGATCCTTGCTAAGGGTGCCATCGAATCGACCTTTGTATTGGTATGGGCAAAAGTTTCGAAAGTTTCTTGTTTCCCATACTATGGAATGACCTTTTGCCGCACATGAACCTTGTTGTGGACTGCAACCACCCACATTGCCAAGGTCTGAAATCAGATTGCTTCCATCAATCGATGCAACAAATCCTTTGGACAGGAAGTGATTTGTTGTTTCAAAGCAGCGGTCATGACAGCACCACTTGAAATCGTATTTATTTTCAACGTTTGTTGACCAGTATCCAGATGTAATTTTCTTCAACTGCTTGCCATCAATTTTCAGATTGTGTGTTGCTGCCTTGCAGTCTTGGATTGACACACTGCTATGTTTTTCGTGTTGTCCAACAATCCCCTTGGAGAAAAAGAATCCCATGTTGGTGCAGATGACCTTGGTTACCATCCAGCATTTGTAAGCTGTGGCTTTGATGGGCTTGTCTCTAGGAACGTACAGATCAACTTCCACAGGATAAACTTGTCCGGCCTTTGGTGGCAGTTTGCATTGAACTTTTTCAGGAATTCCAAGTGCAATGCCTTTTGGTGCAGCTGAACAAATGTAGAAGTACCGCTGTTGGATTCCAGGGTCTGTGATGGGCTGTGTTGACACTCCTGTGAGAAGTAAGCTGAGGGTTACCATCAAAAATAGTGCTGACATTGACAGCGATTTTCTCAGTGAACTGCTGGGACCATTTGCTTTCCGTTCAGATGCTTGAATGATCTCTGCAGTAGGCTTGAATTTTGGTTTCTCAGCTGGTGCAGTATTGGAAGTTGG
Organism: Paralinhomoeus sp. GSCO2_6; assembly: GCA_030248085.1. Classification (NCBI taxonomy): domain Eukaryota; kingdom Metazoa; phylum Nematoda; class Chromadorea; order Monhysterida; family Linhomoeidae; genus Paralinhomoeus; species Paralinhomoeus sp. GSCO2_6. The sequence goes on from JASAMY010000303.1 coordinate 69,796, forward strand.
TAATCCTTTGAGCCAGAGAGCAGTGGCGTGCAACTCGCGATTTGAGCATAGCATACTTTCATGCTCACAGACCATGCAGAATGGAGAGTATTCACAACTCTTTCGGATGCAGCGAACTTTTGAACTCTGATTCAGTCGCTCATGCACCATTGGGTGCCAACCTTTGCAGCAAATATGTTGAATGCAGTCTGCAGGCAGAGTTGCAGCATCTTCAGCAGTGTGCTTGCATGCAGTGTTATTCCTCAACTGCATTTGAGAGTCAAACTGATCTGACGAACCAAAGCCTTGGTCTCCACGCCATGTCTCCAGTAGTTTCTTGACTTGTTTGACCCTTGGAGTTGTGTATGGCACACACAGCATTTGTGCAAACTTGTCTCCTTTTGAAATGACGAAATTTTCCTTTGTAGTATTGTGGAGTAACACTGTAATGTTGCCTGTAAAATCTGGGTCAATAACTCCTCCTTCAACAACAATTCCCTTGACAGCATAGCTGGATCGACTACCCCGCCTCACTCCCCCCCACCATCGATCTTCAAGTACGATGCAAATGGTGGTTGTATTGCCAGGTCGGTTGGGCATTTTGTAACGCTCATGGCTGGCAGATTGTAGTCTCTTGGACTGTGCAGATCGAATCCAACACTGTTGATTGTAGCTTGCGATGGTAGTTTTGCATCTGGACTGAGTGCTTTGCACTTGAGCTTTCCATTGGTAAATGTGTCACCATCGTTAATGTCGTCTGCAGCAGTGTCGCTGGATTCTGTGGATGAAGAGTTGTCGTCTGCATCATCACTCACAGAATTTTGTGCATATTCTTCTGGTCCACCCTCTGGACTGCCTGTTTCTGACTCCGTGATTTTCAGTTCCTGCTCAGAATGCAAATCTGGTTTGCCATCTGGAAAAAGCGTCCACGCGTAATTCGAGATGTCTTCTCTAGCAGTTGGAGTTTCCTCGACCTTGTTGTCACTCTCATATTCTGCCTCTTGCACTGCAAGTTCGGTTTCTTGCAGCCTTGCTGCGACTGGACTTTGTGGAACGCTCGAATTCATAGCAAAATTTCTTTGGTCGCAGCCAAATCGTTGTCTGTTGCCGCCGCGTTGCTGATGTCTACTGTAATTAGTGGCTTGGTTGAACGATCGGCTTGATCCGTATGACGATTGGAAGAAAGGACGTGATGTGTGTGGTGGAACGCCTTGGTTGCCTTGAGGAGAATATCTTGGTCTGTAGTGTTGTTGAGGCGCAAAATTTTGAAATGAACGTCGAGCAAATCTTGGGCCGCCTCTCGTTTGCTGATTGTTTTGCAGGGTACGGCACTCTTCCAGAATGTGCCCATTGCGCTTGCAGTACCTGCAGAACAACGCTGGAGCAAATGTTTGTCTTGGATGGAAGTTCGGCACTCTTGGTTGATGCGTTGTGTCTCTTTGTCGTGCAGCTCTCAACAGCAGTTCAGTCTTGTCTTGAGTTCCTGACGAGTCACTTTGGGTGACGTATAGGCGTGCATTTTCATTTGGAACGCCTGGCTTTGTGTGACCAGCGAGTAGTGCAATATGAGCTTCCTTTGTCAACGCCAACTTGAGAGCTTCTTCATATGTTTCAGGCATTTTGTCGAGTACAGCTCCTTTGATTGCTGAGTTGAGTCCGCCGATGAACCAATTCATGAGCTGTAGGTCTTGCGCTGACTGTGGATTTGCAGCACTGATTGGGTATGCCCCTCGAACGAGTCGTTCAATTTCTGTCGAGTAGGTTGAAACGGTTTCATTTTCGCCTTGACCTCGCTTGGCGTGCAGTCGAACGGCATAAAATTTCTGGGACTCGACTGGCTGAAGAGCTTGAGACAGCGCTACCTTGAGCTGACTGTAGTCGCGTTTCACGTCGTCTGTTTGGCGTCGGAACGTGTTGAGTGCGTGCTCCTCCAAGAATGTCGGCAAAATTTGAGCTCTGCGTTCACCTTCCCAGTTGTAGGCGCTTGCCAATTCTTCATAACGTTCAATGAATTCGGAAAATGTGCGATCTTCTGAGTAGCCGCCAGAGAATGGTCGGAGCGAGCTTTGAAGGGAACCGATTGACCTGGTGTCGGAGTGTGTTCTGGGAGCTTGTGGTTGCCGCTGTGCCGCTGAGCTGAGTTGAACGTCCGCCAGCTGTGCTCGAAGTTGGGCCACTTCTTCCTCGCGGTGTTTTTCTCGGCGCTGGAGGTCCTCGCGCTCGGCTTGAAAGTCTCGCTGCATGGCGCGCATTTCCCTTTGAAGGGCTTGGATATTTGACTCGGTCATTCCGACAGAGATTTCGTACAGGGCTCCAAATTATGTGGCGGACTGGAACGGATTGCAACGCCACAATTTATTGTTCAATGGGCGGTGAGCACGATAGAAAGCTGGAGTGGACGCGGGCTACAGACTGAGTGCGGACTGACTGAGAGTACGAGCAGCTTAGCTTAAAAAGCAGTGCAACAACAGGCGATCGCGAAAACACCAGTGATACATCAAAGCGGAAGGTACGAAGGGAAGGAACAATCAGCAGTAGGCGCTATTGACGGGAAGTTGGGGAAGAAAGACAGCCGTATGAAATCACTGTTAGAAATGGGGCTGCGGGTGATTGTACTTTGTAGTCGCTGTTGTAGTCGCTGTTTGAAAAGGGTGCGGGTGATTCTGCTTTGTAGTTGCTGTTGTAGTCGGGTCGGTGTAGTTGGTTGTAGTAGTTGCGGTACTGTAGTAGTGGCATTACACATTCCCCCCTTCTGAAGGAAGGTTTTCTTCTATTCTTGGTAGTTGGGGAGATGTCGTCTTGGTCGAAGGTTGTAGCGGCCATGGTGTTGACTTGTTGGCTGAGACGGCTGGGTGCTCTGTGTTGTTTGTTGATGCTGCTGGAGGACTGGTTCGATGGACTGGTGTCCCTTGTGTCTTTGTCCCGATGTTTGCAGTTGATCGGGGATCGTTTTAAAGGGATAAATCTGGTTGATGTTGACTTTGATCGCATTTTTTGTCTTCAAGGTTGTTGTCGACTGATCCACTGGTTTGAGTGTGACTACTGAGCCAGAAATAGTGCCAATTTCGAATGGGCCAATGAATTTTTGCTGAAACTTCTTGATTTTGTCTTCCGTCACAGGCTTGTTGTTCTTCAGCCAAACTCTTTGGCCAACTTGGTAGTCAAACATTTTGACATGCTTGTCGTACTGTAATTTTTGTGATTGCTGTGCCTTTTTGATGTTTTCTTTAGCTTCAGCCCAAATTAGTTTCATGGCCATCTGAAATTTTTCCGAATAGTCTTGAGCTGTTGTCGTGAAGTGTGCAGCTTGTGTCATCATGGCGTCGCTGGGAAGTCGTGCAGAATGTCCGAACAGCAAGTAGTAAGGTGAAAACTTGGTAGATTGATGCTGAGAGGTTCGGTATGCAAACAAGGCATATGGCAGAAGGTCAGGCCAGTTGTCCCTTGTTGATCCGAGTAGAGCGAGTGTTCGAATTAAGGTTCCATTAAAGTTTTCAGTGAGTCCATCTGTTTGAGGGTGGTATGGTGTAGTGTTGACCTTCTGGATGTCACACAGCTTGCAGATTTCCTTGAAAAGGTTGCTCAGAAAATTGGTGCCTCTGTCAGACAAGAGTTTTCTTGGAGCACCAAACCGGCAGATAATTCCTTCAACAAATACTCTTGCTACAGTTTCTGCAGTGATGTTGGTCAGTGGGTATGCTTCAGGCCATTTTGTGAGGTATTCATTGAAAACCAGAATATATTTGAATCCCCTTGGATTTGAAGGTAGCAGTGGTCCAACAATGTCCATGCTCATTCTTTCCCATGGACCTTCTACTGAAATTGGTTGTAGTGGTGCTTTTGGGTGCTGTACTACTTTCTTCCATTGCTGACAGCTGGTGCAGCCATAGCAGTAGTCTCTGATGTCTTTGAACATTCCTGGCCAGAAATAGTTGGCAGCAATCCTGTTGTAGGTCTTTTTGAATGCAAAATGTCCACAAAATTCACTGCAGTGGTAGACCGCCAAAATTTCAGGAACCTTGTTGAATGGGATGCACAGTTGAACCATTTTCTCTTGCTTTGGATCGATGTGATGCAGCAAGTTCTCGATAATTGTGTACTGCTCAGCCTGCAACACGATCTTTCTCGCTTCTTTTGTTGATTCAGGGAGCACTCCCTCTTCCAAAAATTGAATAATCGGGTTCCAATGTAGGTCGTCCTCTTGAGCTTTGCGTAGATGCTTGCAAATTTCAACAATAAATTCAGTACCATTGTGTAGGTCGTCTGAATCCTCTTGGGTGGAGAGGCACAAATGTAGAGTGTTCCTGGAGAGGCAGTCAGCAGGCTGGTTGGTTTTCCCTGGGTTGTATTGAACATCGTAGTTATACTCTTGCATTTTCAGCTTCCATTTTAGTATGCGTTGAGAGACTGGGTCCTTGGTGGTGAGCACCCATTTCAATGGAGCATGGTCAGTCTCTAGTGTCACATGATAACCATAGATATAGTCCTTGAAGTGTTGTATGGATCGGTAGATTGCCAGTGCTTCCATTTCAATTGGAGGGTATCTGGATTCTGCTGGGTTGAGCTTTTGACTGTAATAAGCAATAACACGATCTGTTCCATTGATTCGCTGTCCCAGAATTCCAGCAATTGCATTTTTTGATGCATCTGTTTGGATGTAAAAATTTGGGTAATTGAAATCTGGGAAATTGAGAATTGGTGGGTTTTGAAGTGCCTCTTTTATTTTGGTAAATGATTCTTGACATTCCTTGGTCCACACAAATTCTGATTTCTTCTGGAGCAATTTGTATAGTGGAAACATTATTTTAGAAAATTGTGGAACGAACTTTGAATAGTATGTGATGATGCCAATAATTCTTTGCAGCTCTTTCTTGGTCGTTGGGCAAGCTAATTTCTGAATTGCTTCTGTTTTCTTTGGGTCGGCTGTAATGCCATCCTTTGAAAGGACATGTCCCAAATATGACACTTGTTGCTGTAAGAAGTGACACTTCTGAAGTTTGAGTTTCAGATTTGCTTGGCGAAGTCGCTGAAGGACTGTGCGGATGTTGTAGAGATGTTCTTCAAAAGTCTTCCCCACAACCAAAATGTCGTCAATAAACACATAGCATGTCTTCCAAATGAGTCCTTGCAGCACACCTTCCATTAGCCGTTGGAATGTTGCTGGTGCATTAGTTAGTCCGAATGGCATTACTTTGTACTGGAACAGTCCATTAAAAGTGGTGAATGCTGTCTTTTCTCTGTCCTTTGGGTCAATGTTGACTTGCCAGTATGCTCCACAAATGTCAAGGCTTGTGAAGAACTGCTGACCACCCAGTGAAAGGAATACATCTTGTGTCCTTGGCAAGGGATAGGAATCTTTCACAGTTTGCCGATTCAAGGTTCGGTAGTCAATGCAGAATCGACCTTTTGGAGAACCCTTTTTCTTGACAATTAGTACAGGACTTGCATATGGACTTGTGCTTGGTTCGATGACGCCATCTTCAAGTTGTTGCTGAATGTGTTCTTCAACCAGAGCCCGTTGTGAATGTGGCACTGGGTAAGGACGTTGCTTCAGTGCTGGTCCAGTGGTCTTGATTTGATGCTGTACAATGCTGGTAAGTCCTCTATCTCTTTCATGCTTTGAGAACACATCCTCAAATTCAACAATCAGTTCAGTGAGGCTTTGCTTTTGTTGGGTATTGAGGTTGTTGGCTTTGGAGGCTGAAAATAGTTCCATCTCAACTTTCTGCTGAGTCCATCGTGATGATGGATTGTGAGTCGGTTCCAATTCAGTCAGGTGTGTTACTTGATGAGTCTCATCAGACAGCACTTCAATCTGTCCAAGTCGAGTTCCTTTGTAGATCTTGACAGCTGTATTGCTCTTGTTTGACAACCAAATGTCAGTATTGGACTTGTGCAGTGTGAGAATACAGTTGCTGGATTCCACCTCACAGCTGAACAGTTTCTTGGTATCTGTAGTGTACTGCACCTGTAGATCCGTTTTGGAATCCAGTTCAGGATTCGTGGGAAAAATGCAGGTTGCTTGCACCAACAACATGGTAAAAGGTGGAATAATTGTGTCGAGTCTGCAAATCAGTGTTGAAGCTGCTGGTTTTGCACTGATTGGTTGAATAGTTGCAGAGTCTTGAACCTTTTGGACTTGATCTCGCTTTTGTATGAATGTGACTTGGTTTTTGGGAAAGTAAATTTTGAGCTGTTCAAACTGTCTCATTATGTCCAGCCCAAAAATGCAGTCTTGGCCAATGTTTCCCAAATCAGCAATGTGGAATAGATGGTAAAACTTATGGGTACCAGCTGACACTTGCACTTGACTGGAACCAAGAAATGGTAACTTGTGTCCTGAGGCAGACAGAATGTCATGAACATGTGGGAGCTGCTTTGTTGAGCCAGCTTCAGCCAATTTCTGAAAAAGTGATTTGTCAAGTATGGACAGAGTTGCTCCAGTGTCAATCAATGCTGATTGCTTGATTCCATTTAGGCGCACAGTGCAGGTTAGTAGACTTGACTTTCCCGGAGTACTACTGTCACTGTTCAGAACAAACAGTGGCCATTCTGTTTTCTTGACCTTTGACTGTTTAGGTGACTCTGATGCTTTTTCTGCAAGTGTTTCAGGATTGATTTCTGCAGCCACTTCAATTGGTTGGGTTTCTTCAGCTTGTTGCGTTGATGCTCCTTGCTGAGTCTCTTGATCAAGTTCTTGTAATTGTAATTCAGTGCAGACATCATCTTGAACATCATTGGCATAGCTTTCCAATTCAATTCGGACAGTATTGCTTTCTGCAGCATTGCTCTTGTGGACCTTTTGTTTCCTTTTGCAACACTTCAGCTTTTGTAGCTTAAACTTGCTCCGCTTGTTTCTCTGGAGCCATGCTTGTGGACACCTTCGCTTGCAGCCACACTTTGGTATCCAACGTTTTATTGTGTAGTAGTAGAATGCAATATATGCAACAAGTGCCAGCAGGGCAATGGTACTTAGTAGCACAAGAATATTGACCATCTGTTGGAAAATTCCAGTTGTCAACAATCCTGAAGTGAGGTTTGAAATTCGCCCTTTGATATGTTCAGCACCTTCTTTGATTTTGTTGTAGGCATTCTTAAAAGTTTCAGGGTCAATGGATGAATGTGACGCATAGTGAACCAATTCTTCCACAACATTTGAAAGACGAACGTGCTCCACCAGTTGTTGCTGCAATCTTCCAATCATCTGGACTGTTGCAACTGTTGAATCAGTGAAAATGGCTGCTGATTTGAAGGTAAAAGCTTTTCAAGCTTGATTCCATGCAACCTCAATAGGTATTTCATGAACAGAAATGTGTCCACTTGGTGAACTCCACACTGAAAATCCACTGTTGTAGTAATATCGGCCATCTCTGTAGTAGCCAGTTGGTTTGCTGTGACATGGAATTTTTGGTGAGGACAATGTCAACTCATTAGTGCCAGGTACAATGAACCATAATGTATTGTTGTATAGTACTGGAACTCTCATGTAGCAGTGTTCATTGTAGCTGTAGTTCCAATAAATCATTGTAGGGATGACTTTGTGGCACTTGGAAACAATGAGTGCTTCACCAGCAATGGTTGCGCTGATTCCTTCATCTTCAAGCAATGCTCTGGCACCAACAGTTGCGTCCATTGCTAGCAGTTGACGAACGATTAGTAACTGACGTTGTGCCAGTTTGCAGAGTGTCATCCAAATGGAACGGAATGCTGACTGTTCAACAGCCAGAATTTTTTCTTTTAAGTATTCCAGTTTTGGATTAATTGGATCAGGAGCACTGCTGGTTTTGTTGCTGGTTGAAGTTTGATCACTTGTTGTGTTGTTGTCCCAATGTGGTAGTTCTTTAGTTCTGTACTTGACGATTTTCAGCGCTACCCCCTGGTCCGTGATTCTGACCTGTTTGTGACGTAAGCAGTCTGGAGCTGTTGAAATTCGCATGCTTGTACCATCCAATGCAGCAGTGGCAAATGTAAATGCTCCTTGAAGACTGTCGATGATGAGATGATCCTTGCTAAGGGTGCCATCGAATCGACCTTTGTATTGGTATGGGCAAAAGTTTCGAAAGTTTCTTGTTTCCCATACTATGGAATGACCTTTTGCCGCACATGAACCTTGTTGTGGACTGCAACCACCCACATTGCCAAGGTCTGAAATCAGATTGCTTCCATCAATCGATGCAACAAATCCTTTGGACAGGAAGTGATTTGTTGTTTCAAAGCAGCGGTCATGACAGCACCACTTGAAATCGTATTTATTTTCAACGTTTGTTGACCAGTATCCAGATGTAATTTTCTTCAACTGCTTGCCATCAATTTTCAGATTGTGTGTTGCTGCCTTGCAGTCTTGGATTGACACACTGCTATGTTTTTCGTGTTGTCCAACAATCCCCTTGGAGAAAAAGAATCCCATGTTGGTGCAGATGACCTTGGTTACCATCCAGCATTTGTAAGCTGTGGCTTTGATGGGCTTGTCTCTAGGAACGTACAGATCAACTTCCACAGGATAAACTTGTCCGGCCTTTGGTGGCAGTTTGCATTGAACTTTTTCAGGAATTCCAAGTGCAATGCCTTTTGGTGCAGCTGAACAAATGTAGAAGTACCGCTGTTGGATTCCAGGGTCTGTGATGGGCTGTGTTGACACTCCTGTGAGAAGTAAGCTGAGGGTTACCATCAAAAATAGTGCTGACATTGACAGCGATTTTCTCAGTGAACTGCTGGGACCATTTGCTTTCCGTTCAGATGCTTGAATGATCTCTGCAGTAGGCTTGAATTTTGGTTTCTCAGCTGGTGCAGTATTGGAAGTTGGTAATCCTTTGAGCCAGAGAGCAGTGGCGTGCAACTCGCGATTTGAGCATAGCATACTTTCATGCTCACAGACCATGCAGAATGGAGAGTATTCACAACTCTTTCGGATGCAGCGAACTTTTGAACTCTGATTCAGTCGCTCATGCACCATTGGGTGCCAACCTTTGCAGCAAATATGTTGAATGCAGTCTGCAGGCAGAGTTGCAGCATCTTCAGCAGTGTGCTTGCATGCAGTGTTATTCCTCAACTGCATTTGAGAGTCAAACTGATCTGACGAACCAAAGCCTTGGTCTCCACGCCATGTCTCCAGTAGTTTCTTGACTTGTTTGACCCTTGGAGTTGTGTATGGCACACACAGCATTTGTGCAAACTTGTCTCCTTTTGAAATGACGAAATTTTCCTTTGTAGTATTGTGGAGTAACACTGTAATGTTGCCTGTAAAATCTGGGTCAATAACTCCTCCTTCAACAACAATTCCCTTGACAGCATAGCTGGAATGTGCCCCCGGCACAACCTCTCCCCCAGGGGGATCTTCAAGTACGATGCAAATGGTGGTTGTATTGCCAGGTCGGTTGGGCATTTTGTAACGCTCATGGCTGGCAGATTGTAGTCTCTTGGACTGTGCAGATCGAATCCAACACTGTTGATTGTAGCTTGCGATGGTAGTTTTGCATCTGGACTGAGTGCTTTGCACTTGAGCTTTCCATTGGTAAATGTGTCACCATCGTTAATGTCGTCTGCAGCAGTGTCGCTGGATTCTGTGGATGAAGAGTTGTCGTCTGCATCATCACTCACAGAATTTTGTGCATATTCTTCTGGTCCACCCTCTGGACTGCCTGTTTCTGACTCCGTGATTTTCAGTTCCTGCTCAGAATGCAAATCTGGTTTGCCATCTGGAAAAAGCGTCCACGCGTAATTCGAGATGTCTTCTCTAGCAGTTGGAGTTTCCTCGACCTTGTTGTCACTCTCATATTCTGCCTCTTGCACTGCAAGTTCGGTTTCTTGCAGCCTTGCTGCGACTGGACTTTGTGGAACGCTCGAATTCATAGCAAAATTTCTTTGGTCGCAGCCAAATCGTTGTCTGTTGCCGCCGCGTTGCTGATGTCTACTGTAATTAGTGGCTTGGTTGAACGATCGGCTTGATCCGTATGACGATTGGAAGAAAGGACGTGATGTGTGTGGTGGAACGCCTTGGTTGCCTTGAGGAGAATATCTTGGTCTGTAGTGTTGTTGAGGCGCAAAATTTTGAAATGAACGTCGAGCAAATCTTGGGCCGCCTCTCGTTTGCTGATTGTTTTGCAGGGTACGGCACTCTTCCAGAATGTGCCCATTGCGCTTGCAGTACCTGCAGAACAACGCTGGAGCAAATGTTTGTCTTGGATGGAAGTTCGGCACTCTTGGTTGATGCGTTGTGTCTCTTTGTCGTGCAGCTCTCAACAGCAGTTCAGTCTTGTCTTGAGTTCCTGACGAGTCACTTTGGGTGACGTATAGGCGTGCATTTTCATTTGGAACGCCTGACTTTGTGTGACCAGCGAGTAGTGCAATATGAGCTTCCTTTGTCAACGCCAACTTGAGAGCTTCTTCATATGTTTCAGGCATTTTGTCGAGTACAGCTCCTTTGATTGCTGAGTTGAGTCCGCCGATGAACCAATTCATGAGCTGTAGGTCTTGCGCTGACTGTGGATTTGCAGCACTGATTGGGTATGCCCCTCGAACGAGTCGTTCAATTTCTGTCGAGTAGGTTGAAACGGTTTCATTTTCGCCTTGACCTCGCTTGGCGTGCAGTCGAACGGCATAAAATTTCTGGGACTCGACTGGCTGAAGAGCTTGAGACAGCGCTACCTTGAGCTGACTGTAGTCGCGTTTCACGTCGTCTGTTTGGCGTCGGAACGTGTTGAGTGCGTGCTCCTCCAAGAATGTCGGCAAAATTTGAGCTCTGCGTTCACCTTCCCAGTTGTAGGCGCTTGCCAATTCTTCATAACGTTCAATGAATTCGGAAAATGTGCGATCTTCTGAGTAGCCGCCAGAGAATGGTCGGAGCGAGCTTTGAAGGGAACCGATTGACCTGGTGTCGGAGTGTGTTCTGGGAGCTTGTGGTTGCCGCTGTGCCGCTGAGCTGAGTTGAACGTCCGCCAGCTGTGCTCGAAGTTGGGCCACTTCTTCCTCGCGGTGTTTTTCTCGGCGCTGGAGGTCCTCGCGCTCGGCTTGAAAGTCTCGCTGCATGGCGCGCATTTCCCTTTGAAGGGCTTGGATATTTGACTCGGTCATTCCGACAGAGATTTCGTACAGGGCTCCAAATTATGTGGCGGACTGGAACGGATTGCAACGCCACAATTTATTGTTCAATGGGCGGTGAGCACGATAGAAAGCTGGAGTGGACGCGGGCTACAGACTGAGTGCGGACTGACTGAGAGTACGAGCAGCTTAGCTTAAAAAGCAGTGCAACAACAGGCGATCGCGAAAACACCAGTGATACATCAAAGCGGAACGTACGAAGGGAAGGAAGAATCAGCAGTAGGCGCTATTGACGGGAAGTTGGGGAAGAAAGACAGCCGTATGAAATCACTGTTAGAAATGGGGCTGCGGGTGATTGTACTTTGTAGTCGCTGTTGTAGTCGCTGTTTGAAAAGAGTGCGGGTGATTCTGCTTTGTAGTTGCTGTTGTAGTCGGGTCGGTGTAGTTGGTTGTAGTAGTTGCGGTACTGTAGTAGTGGCATTACACTCTTGAGCTGTTGTCGTGAAGTGTGCAGCTTGTGTCATCATGGCGTCGCTGGGAAGTTGTGCAGAATGTCCGAACAGCAAGTAGTAAGGTGAAAACTTGGTAGATTGATGCTGAGAGGTTCGGTATGCAAACAAGGCATATGGCAGAAGGTCAGGCCAGTTGTCCCTTGTTGATCCGAGTAGAGCGAGTGTTCGAATTAAGGTTCCATTAAAGTTTTCAGTGAGTCCATCTGTTTGAGGGTGGTATGGTGTAGTGTTGACCTTCTGGATGTCACACAGCTTGCAGATTTCCTTGAAAAGGTTGCTCAGAAAATTGGTGCCTCTGTCAGACAAGAGTTTTCTTGGAGCACCAAACCGGCAGATAATTCCTTCAACAAATACTCTTGCTACAGTTTCTGCAGTGATGTTGGTCAGTGGGTATGCTTCAGGCCATTTTGTGAGGTATTCATTGAAAACCAGAATATATTTGAATCCCCTTGGATTTGAAGGTAGCAGTGGTCCAACAATGTCCATGCTCATTCTTTCCCATGGACCTTCTACTGAAATTGGTTGTAGTGGTGCTTTTGGGTGCTGTACTACTTTCTTCCATTGCTGACAGCTGGTGCAGCCATAGCAGTAGTCTCTGATGTCTTTGAACATTCCTGGCCAGAAATAGTTGGCAGCAATCCTGTTGTAGGTCTTTTTGAATGCAAAATGTCCACAAAATTCACTGCAGTGGTAGACCGCCAAAATTTCAGGAACCTTGTTGAATGGGATGCACAGTTGAACCATTTTCTCTTGCTTTGGATCGATGTGATGCAGCAAGTTCTCGATAATTGTGTACTGCTCAGCCTGCAACACGATCTTTCTCGCTTCTTTTGTTGATTCAGGGAGCACTCCCTCTTCCAAAAATTGAATAATCGGGTTCCAATGTAGGTCGTCCTCTTGAGCTTTGCGTAGATGCTTGCAAATTTCAACAATAAATTCAGTACCATTGTGTAGGTCGTCTGAATCCTCTTGGGTGGAGAGGCACAAATGTAGAGTGTTCCTGGAGAGGCAGTCAGCAGGCTGGTTGGTTTTCCCTGGGTTGTATTGAACATCGTAGTTATACTCTTGCATTTTCAGCTTCCATTTTAGTATGCGTTGAGAGACTGGGTCCTTGGTGGTGAGCACCCATTTCAATGGAGCATGGTCAGTCTCTAGTGTCACATGATAACCATAGATATAGTCCTTGAAGTGTTGTATGGATCGGTAGATTGCCAGTGCTTCCATTTCAATTGGAGGGTATCTGGATTCTGCTGGGTTGAGCTTTTGACTGTAATAAGCAATAACACGATCTGTTCCATTGATTCGCTGTCCCAGAATTCCAGCAATTGCATTTTTTGATGCATCTGTTTGGATGTAAAAATTTGGGTAATTGAAATCTGGGAAATTGAGAATTGGTGGGTTTTGAAGTGCCTCTTTTATTTTGGTAAATGATTCTTGACATTCCTTGGTCCACACAAATTCTGATTTCTTCTGGAGCAATTTGTATAGTGGAAACATTATTTTAGAAAATTGTGGAACGAACTTTGAATAGTATGTGATGATGCCAATAATTCTTTGCAGCTCTTTCTTGGTCGTTGGGCAAGCTAATTTCTGAATTGCTTCTGTTTTCTTTGGGTCGGCTGTAATGCCATCCTTTGAAAGGACATGTCCCAAATATGACACTTGTTGCTGTAAGAAGTGACACTTCTGAGGTTTGAGTTTCAGATTTGCTTGGCGAAGTCGCTGAAGGACTGTGCGGATGTTGTAGAGATGTTCTTCAAAAGTCTTCCCCACAACCAAAATGTCGTCAATAAACACATAGCATGTCTTCCAAATGAGTCCTTGCAGCACACCTTCCATTAGCCGTTGGAATGTTGCTGGTGCATTAGTTAGTCCAAATGGCATTACTTTGTACTGGAACAGTCCATTAAAAGTGGTGAATGCTGTTTTTTCTCTGTCCTTTGGGTCAATGTTGACTTGCCAGTATGCTCCACAAATGTCAAGGCTTGTGAAGAACTGCTGACCACCCAGTGAAAGGAATACATCTTGTGTCCTTGGCAAGGGATAGGAATCTTTCACAGTTTGCCGATTCAAGGTTCGGTAGTCAATGCAGAATCGACCTTTTGGAGAACCCTTTTTCTTGACAATTAGTACAGGACTTGCATATGGACTTGTGCTTGGTTCGATGACGCCATCTTCAAGTTGTTGCTGAATGTGTTCTTCAACCAGAGCCCGTTGTGAATGTGGCACTGGGTAAGGACGTTGCTTCAGTGCTGGTCCAGTGGTCTTGATTTGATGCTGTACAATGCTGGTAAGTCCTCTATCTCTTTCATGCTTCAACACATCCTCAAATTCAACAATCAGTT
>JASAMY010000703.1:0-7500 GCA_030248085.1 Paralinhomoeus sp. GSCO2_6
CCGCTCTGGAACGCTACGGGCGATTCGCACAAAACTTTTGGCGTGAGCAGGCGGTATATGATGGCAATTTGTGCCTCCAAGGGAAATTTCTTTAGGTGCTACGGATCTCGATTTATGGCCGATTTTGTTCATTTTTTCTTGGACATAGCCATTTTTGGGCCAAAATCTGACAAGAGTAAAACTCGAAAAAAAGCCGAGTAAACCCCCAAATGTTTTTTGAGTTTCGTGAACTATTTCTGAAGGTGAGTCCACGGCGCTTGCATGACCTTTGAAATTCTCACCACACTTTGAGATATTGCCAACTCAAATTTCGGTAATTTTGGGGAAATTTTGTTAGCTATAGGCGCTTCAACCGTTCGTCGCAGGGCTGTGCTGTAATGATGAAAGTTACTCGTCTGGACCTGGAATAGGTCACTTTCGACAATGGGAGCGCTCCGATTTCCATGTTTCGCAGCACGACCCTCTTGGCGCACCCCCATTTTGGGCAAAATTCGGAACTATGATCGTGCATTATTTTTGATTTCCTGGACGAATTCTGGCGCGTGATAGCTCAAAAGAAGCGCATTCAAAGGGGTAATCGATAGTCATAACACGCTTCCATACGCTTGTGCATTACCGAGAAGTTTTTGGAGATGTTGTGAAAAGTGGGTCTAGCTAAGCTTTTTGGTTCGTCGCCCACTCCGCGCCTGCATCGATTGAAATGAAACCTCGCAGGCATCTATGCTCCACATCAAAAAATAAAATCCCCGGAGGGACTCTTGCTACATGCCGTAGATCGTGAGCTATGGTTTACTGGGCACATTCTTCTTTTTACCATGTTCCCTAAATCAAGAGGTCGCTGGTTCGAATCCCAGTAACGCCTGCCTGTGCCTTTGCACGTGTCCCCTTGGAAAACCCATCAGCGTTGCTTTACTGCAGTGTCTCCATTCCATTCCACATTTTTTGTCTTTTTCTAGGTTCTTTTACCAGAATTTTGACAATTTTTTGAGCTGGGGAAAATATTTATGGACGGATGCTCGCTACAGCGCTGATACACGAAAATGACACATCTGCACACCCGCACGCACGCACGCACGCACGCACGCATGCACGCACGCACGCACGCACACACACGCACGCACAATGTGTACAGTGGTACACGGTTTTCATAAGCTTTATGGTGCAACACTGAGCATGCGTCCGTTCTGGTCTGCTGCTGTGGGTTTGTATGTGTATGCGTGCGTGAGTTTTTGATTAATCTTTCTTTTACGAAAAAACACTGTATTAAGGAAAATTTTGCAGGTGGCTGCAAAAAAAGGAGAATATGTGACGCTCCTTTAGGCCCAGTTTGAAAAATCGCGGTATTAAAAGTTGCCACTTCATCAGATGATCAACTTCAGTTTGGACAAACCGTGTATAATCGAACCAAGCGCAGCAACACGTCACATATTCGGCGTTTGTTGTGCGAGCCATCGCACACAGCCACAACACTACCACTATCAATCCACCCTCACAAACTCTTTCATCTCTCTGACGATGCGCATCATTCATTAGGCATTGTATGGGTGGACAGGGCACACAGCCAAAGATTCTGCATAAATAATTATGCTACCCTGCCCGTCTTAAATTTTTAAGATGTGGCTTACCCTTACAGTAAGTGATATGCACCATCATTTCACAATCTTGAGTACCAAGTATACCCTACATTCAATCTTCGATTCTCGTTCATCTTTGTTCCGCTTCTGTTAGCCTGTGCCTATGGACGGAACTGCCATCTGTAGACGTTCAGTCAAGGACAAGGCCCGCTCTCGTCTCTGAGTCCAAGGAATGAAAGGCCTCGGTCCTCATGCAGCCTGGACTGCCTTTCCAGTGATCCAAGCGAGCACAACAAACGCCGAATATGTGACGTGTTGCTGCGCTTGGTTCGATTATACACGGTTTGTTCAAACTGAAGTTGATCATCTGATGAAGTGGCAACTTTTAATACGGCGTTTTTTCAAACTGGGCCTAAAGGAGCGTCACATATTCTCCTTTTTTTGCAGCCACCTGCAAAATTTTCCTTAATTGTTTTATTCCAGCGGTAGGAGGGTGCACAGTTATGCGGGGGGGGGGTAATTATTGGGGGAGACTAATAAAGTGGAAGGGTCGATGTGCAGAGCTTTGTTGGGGAGCTTTGTTGTCGCAAATCACGTGGAGGCCGTTTTTGAAGGAAAAAGACGCTGCCCACATTACGTCGGTACACTCTAACACCCTCTCACACAGTCTCACATACACATACAGGTACATACACCTACGCGACCATACATGCACCCAGGCATGGAAAAAATTTACCTTTTAGACCATCGTCCATTTAGGGAGGTTGTAAAGGGTGTGTTTTTTTTTTTAAACGAAACGATTTCTTTCTTGAATAACTTTTGCCAGACGCAACGCAATTGATTAGGACGCCCCTTGTAACGTTTACGCAGAATGCTTTGGGATTTTGTCTGCAAAAGATTTCGCATCAATCGGATCAATATTTAAAGAGTCACGAGCAATCAAAGCGGAGGTGCAAATTGCGTATACCATTCACAAAAATGTGCATAAGACAGTATCTACAACAGTTTTTAAAAATTCAAACTTTTAAATTCATGTTTCACTCTTTAGCAAATTTAACATGATTGAATATTTGAAATGGTAAAGCAGCAGTTCTCCCTAGCAGACCGAGGGCTGCTTAGGGTTGAGTTTCTGCGTTGCGCAGCTCTTACGCTTTGATTGCGCATTAACTCTTCAAATATTGATCTGATTGAAGTGAAATTTTTTGTAAACAAAATCCCAAAGCATTCTGCGTCAACGTTCCAAAGGACGTCCGAGTCAATTGCGTATCGCAAAAGTTATTCAAGAAAGAAATCGTTTCGTCTAAAAAAAAACACCCTTTATAATTATACACATGCGCATACACCTACATACGACATACAACGCCATGTCGCCACGGAAAGGAATGCAAAGCCTACCATCCTGTTGACGAGCTCTTGAGTGGTATAAGCCGAGTCAGGCCAGTACAAAGTGAAGTCGATGCCTCCGTTTCGATTGCCATTCAGGAAGTGATTTAGTCGCTTCTGCAAGTGCGTTGACCCGGGTGCGCAGTCTTTTTTTGACTAGGTATATGTATGAAGGCCGACACAGTTGCGGGGTGTGCATTCAAAACGCAATTTTCAAAACCTCGCTTGTGCATCTGTGTCTCGATTTTTTTTAAAGCCGGACGCGTTTGCGGTACACATATCTACAGTATGTACCTATGGGCGACTGGAAGTGTCTACCGTAAATCCTCCAATAGTGCCCCCGGGGCACTATTTTTTCAACCTCTCCTTACCCGGGGGCACTATTGGAAAGGGGGGCACTATTGGAGGGGGGGCTTCTATACTATCAACCTAAACATTTTGAATGGTAATGCTAATCTCACTGTCAAAACTGCCGATTTTTCGGTGATTTTCATAACGTTTTCCACATTTAATGGTTGATTTACCGTTAATAGTTGCTAAAACGTCTATTATTGGTTCTGTGTATACACGATATAATGTACCTACCACTTTATTTTTGCACATGAAAGGCACATGGCATAGGATACCCCTTACCCCCGGGGGCACTATTGGAGGGGGGCTCTATACTTTTAACCTTGCCGTACCCGGGGCACTATTGGAGGGGGGCTTCTATTGGACGATTTACGGTATATCCTGAGCGTCGCTGTCGTCGGTGGCGCCCAAATACAGGGTGGCCCGCCGATCCGTATCCAACTTTAATCGCTCGCCATTCCTTGGTCCGGCGGTCGATTTTCCCAAAATTTTTACACGTGGTGCTGCAAACCTTTACTTAGATATGTGCAAAGTTTGAGCAGTTTCTAAAACAAAATAAAAAAGTTATGTACAATTACTGTAACCTATACCGTTTTTACGGTAACGCGCAAAACTAGTTTGTTTTTTAGTGCGCCGTTATGGCTTAAAGTTCGCCTCTCTCTCTTGAGCAAAGAGTTAGTGCCGTTAAAGTTTATTACGAGACGAAAAATGCCCGGGAAACGGTCAGACGTCTGTCGAAACTGTTTCCGGAGTGGAAAACTTGCACCCACAGGTCGGTGCTGAAAATTGTCACGAGGTTTGAAGAAACTGGCTCAGTCGCTGAAAGAAAGAGGCAGCTTCCGAAACCTGCGAGAACGGCCTCGACTGAGGAAAGAGTGCTGCGAGCGATTCGAGAGTCGCCCAGGAAGTCGACTCGTCGTTTGGCGGCCCAAACTGGCGTATCTCGCACGACTGCTCAAAGAATCCTGAAAGAGGCGGCGATGAGGCCCTTTCGTCCCCGCCTGCTTCACAAGCTGCTCGAAGACGATCCTGATCGTCGACTCGAATTTTGCGAGTGGTTTGTGGAGCAGAAGAGATTGGACGACAATTTTATGGACCGCATCCTTTGGTCGGACGAGGCGTTATTCAAACTGAACGGTTGAGTGAATCGGCACAACTGTGTCTTCTGGGCTGACGAGAACCCTTTTGAAGTGCTGGAAAAGCAGCTGAACAGCCCCGGAGTCATGTGCTGGGTCGGCATTTCAAGCAGCGGCATCGTGGGACCGTTCTTTTTCGAGGGAACTGTGACTGGGGCTTCTTATCTGGAGCTCTTGAAGACCAAAGTGTGGGAGGAAATTTCCGACTGGCCTGACTTGGACGCCGTTGTGTTTCAGCACGACGGAGCTCCCTCCCATTATGCTCGCGAAGTGAAGAACTGGCTCAAGGAGACCTTTCCTGGCCGTCTGCTTGGTCGCGGCGGCACATTCGGCTGGCCACCGAGGTCGCCCGATTTGACGCCAGTCGATTTTTCGGTGTGGGGGATCGTCAAAGACATTGTTTACTCGCAGCGCTGCTCGAACGTCGAAGAGCTGAAGGAAGCGATAGAAAACGCGTTCGCCCACTTCGACGCTGACTTATGCTCGAGAATCTGTCGTTCTGTCGCGGAACGTTGCGAAAAGTGCATCGCTGTGGCGGGCGGTAACTTTGAAAACCGGTGATTCGGCGCACAGTCAAATAGAACGTTATTACTTTGGCGGATGTTCATGAAACTTTATACGTATCTTAGCAAAGGTTTGCAGCACCACGTGTTAAAATTTTGGGAAAATCGACCGCCGGACCAAGGAATGGCGAGCGATTAAAGTTGGATACGGATCGGCGGGCCACCCTGTACATAAAGAGAACGCAAACAGCGGTCGATGAGGAGCCAAACTACAAATGGGCCCCCAATTAGCGAATTGGACACTTATGTAATTGTCAACCTACTGCACATTCCACTCGGTTTTGTTCGGTCATTGGAGTGGGGTTGGGGAAGGCAATCAGTAAATGGCATTGACAACGCAAATTGCAGCATTTCATAATCGGCAACAGTCCATGACATGCAGTAGGCATTTGCCGAAGGAGACAGTGTCGAGGCGTGTCTCATTAAATTTTGCCTCGGCGATTCCACCGTCTTCAAAGGAACTTCAGGATTTCCACAACGTCCAATCCAGTTTGAAGCGCAACAATTGCAAATGCACAGCTCAACAAATGCGAGTCCAGTGCTTTTAAAAACAGCTTGTTAGAATTAGGTAAGACAGCACCTTGTTGTCCTTGCTAGTCTGTGTCCTTGAGAAGACGCAGAGACCGCGAATCGGTTGTCCAGCCAGCTCTTCATAGCACGGGGGTAGTGGACTGGGGTCCCAGTCTGAATGGACGTGCACCATGTGCGCGCGTGCGTGCGTGCGTGCGTGCGTGCGTGCGTGCGTGCGTGCGTGCGTGCGTGCGTGCGTGCGTGCGTGCGTGCGTGCTGGCGCGAGTGCACACCCACCAGCTCTAGCCGTCTGCGCGACGACGACGCTGGTCGAGCGTCGCATGACGTAGCCTGACGTGACGACGCTGAAGATGTCGCAATCAACCGTACCCTTCGCGGTGTCGTTTGAAAAGTGCCAGGCGGTGCAGTGGGCGCCCTCTGCCTGGCACGAATCGTAGCACTGTTCAACTGACGCCACTGGAAAGCGTGGCTGAACGAAAAAGACTGTATAGTGGGCTGCTGAGTGACGCTGCCCCACACAGAAAAATGCACCAGAAGCAGCGTTCCTTCTGGTACCAGCTGCGTCCACCTCCGTTGGGCCGTCGACACTGCAAAAAAGCGCTCAAAAGTGGTCACTGCGATTTGGGCACGCTTGAACAGCTCACATGCCGCATGGACAGCAGCATTTTTTTTGAACTGATGAAGACAAGTAGACAACAGTGCCAGGCCCAAGATTAGGCGCGGGAGCATAACGCGAACGCTTCCTTGTACGCTTCTCTATGCAGAAGGTCACCCAAAACTAGAATCACAACACACAATCCAACAAATCTAATCAAATATGGCCCCGGCAAAGTGTGTGGCGACCGTGACGACTCCATGACGCCGCTCAATCGAGTAGAGTGCAGTAAAGTGTAAGTGATCCATGCAATATGTGATGTGGAATGACGTACCGGTATGGACACGGTAATTTGAGTGTCAAATGCCAAACCCTGTCACGCGTGATGTTCTGCACATATGATGCGTAGCTGCACATACAATGTACCAGTAAGTACATATACCATAAAACCTATGAGAGAGCAAACATTTCTTAGCATTAGCAGTGGTGACGATGGGCCTTTGCCTTGAACTCAGGAAATTCAGCTACGACTAAGGGAATTATTCGGCTTTCGGCTTTCTGAATCGAACCGCTTTGTGGTGCACGCCATTCCTGATCAATAAAATGAAGCTAATGTCACGATCATGGGCATTAACGTCGCGTATGGTACGCTAAACCATTTGTTGCGTGCCTTAACATACACATGGCGGCCAAAGGCGGCCATGGCGTCTCTAGTTCGTTTAAAAAGCGCCACACAGGAACTCAAAAACTGTGCCTGCTGTCGTATGAAGATTTCGTTACGCTTTGTTCAGTGGACGCAAAGTGACGAGCTTGTTGTGGTTGATGGCATTGACGTTGTGTGAGTGTCCTAATGATGAAACGGTGTTGACTGAAGCGCAATCCAACCTACTCAGTCAGCATCGCAGGCGATATGTGCTCATCACAGACCATATACAAAAGCGATTCCACAAACTCGCACCAATACACGCGCAATTGTTTATGGTAATTATGAGATCGCCAGCAACAGCTCCGCCGACCAGCGTTGTTATCGTCTTCTTTTTGAACCGTTTGTTATTAAAACTTTTTTATGTTTTTTTGGTAAAAAAACTCAGTTTTTTTCGGTCTCGCGACCTAGCCGCAGTGTTTTCCTCCGTGCTCGCTCCTCTCTCTCTCTCTCACGGAACGCTGTTGGCCCAATAAAAATGGCTATAGGATATTACTATATAAATCCTCCAATAGTGCACCCCTTTCCAATAGTGCCCCCGGGGCAGAAAGTTCTCTACGTTTTGGGTTACACAAGGACACAAATCAAGCAGAAGTTACGTATAAGTGGTGTGTACACTGCTACACGCATTAATGAATGACATTTGAGCTAACTTTGAACTGTT
>JASAMY010000703.1:12500-83620 GCA_030248085.1 Paralinhomoeus sp. GSCO2_6
CATGCTGTGCAGTCCACCTGTCGATTGCCCTGGCTGTTCAGCGTGCCATCCAGTCCGCCTGTCGATCGTGCTAGCTGTTCAGCATGCCATCCAGTCCGCCTGCCAATCGCGCTAGCTGTTCAGCGTGCCATCCAGTCCGCCTGTCGATTGCCCCAGCTGTTCAGCATGCCGTACAGTTCGCCTGTCGATTGCGCTAGCTGTTCAGTGTGCCGTCCAGTCCACTTGTCGATCGCGCTAGCTGTTCAGCGTGCCGTCCAGTCTGCCTGTCGATCGCCCCAGTTGTTCAGCGTGCCGTCCAGTCCGCCTGTCGATTGCCCCAGCAGTTCAGCGCGCCATCCAGTCCGCCTGTCGATCGCGCTAGCTGTTCAGCGTTCTGTCCAGTCCGCCTGGCAATTGTCCCAGCTGTTCAGCATGCCGTACAGTTTGCCTGTCGATCGCGCTAGCTGTTCAGTGTGCCGTCCATTCCACTTGTCGATCGCGCTAGCTGTTGAGCGTGCCGTCCAGTCCGCCTGTTGATCGCCCCAGCTGTTCAGCATGCTGTCCAGTCCGCCTGTCGATTGCCCCAGCTGCTCAGCGTGCCATCCAGTTCATCTGTTGATCGCGCTAGTTGTTTAGTGTGCCGTCCAGTGTCGCGCTAACTGTTCAGCGTGCCGTCCAGTCTGCCTGTCGATCGCCCCAGCTGTTCAGCATGCCGTCCAGTCCGCCTGTCAATCGCCCCAGCAGTTCAGCGTGCCGTCCAGTCCGCCTGTCGATTGCGCTACCTGTTTAGTGTGCCGTCCAGTCCACTTGTCGATCACGCTAGCTGTTATGCATACCATCCAGTCCACCTGTCGATCGCGATAGCTGTTCAGCGTACCGTCCACTGCTTCCAGTCCACCTGTCAATCGCGCTAGCTGTTATGCATGCCATCCAGTCCGCCTGTCGATCGCACTAGCTGTTCAGCGTACTGCCCACTGCATCCAGGCCGCCTGTCGATCGCGCTAGCTGTTCAGAGTGCCGTCCAGTCAGCAGGTCAGCTGGTCCATGTGACGAGCGCGCTAGCTGTTCGGTGTGCCAAAAAAGTTTGCGTGTCGAGCACCCTGACTGACCAAAGATCTGCCCGAGTCGTCCGCCATGCGCATTCATCGGTCCTGAGCTGGCAGGCGTGCCGAATCGATCCTCTCTGGTTGCCATTGCCAGGGCGTCCACGTCGAAGCGTTGTTCACAGTGGTTCGCATTTTCGCAAAGCGTTTTTAACAGTGTCAGTTGAAAGGCACGCACCTTGAAAGGCACGCACGCGCAATTTCAAACTTTGTACACTGAGGGTTTAATTCTATGCTATGTTTAGGCTTTTGCTTAGGCTTAGGCTTTTGCTTAGGCTTAGGCTTAGGTTTAGGCTTAGGCTTTGGCACCGAAATGTTTCAGGGTGCGTGCCTTTCTGGGTGCGTACCTTTCATGGTGCGTGCCTTTTAAGCGTAACCGTTTTAAAGACTGACAAATCTACCAACTGTTGACAAACGCTGTTCACATATGAGACGAACGAGGTGTGTCGCATCCTTATCCGTGCCCGCGTGCGATATTTCCGTCGATTTGTCTAGTTTTTAGGACCGTTTGTTTCATTCTTGCCCCTTTAGGTATACTGCTTTCCTTAACAAAAAGACACCGACATGCAGTGTCGGTTTTGCTGGTGTCTTTTATGCAATGGCCCGTTTATCGATATATATCGATTATCGCTGTTTATCGATACTTATCGCCGAAACGAATAGCATCTAACACCATGCGGGGCGATGCCGAGTCGATCGAGCCATCGCCCGTCCGGATCCGTCTAGCCGTTCAAGAGTTATAGCCCGGACGCACAGACAACCGCCGGAGTTGTAAGTAGATAGGGGGCTAATTATAGGGTTTACGGTATTTAGCGGGCTTTTAAACACTGCGTCGTCGGTCGTTCCCTTCCAGAGAAAGACGGCAGCGCGCTGGACTGTCGGCGTTGCGATTCGCCCAACCCCAACTGCATGCCAATCTCCGTTCCGAGCAAAGACGACTCCTCCACTCCAAGATGCCTGCCTTTCGCAAGGACGCGAGCGGCTCAGGAGAAAGCAGGTGGCCTTTGCCACCTACGCGTACGCTCTTTGCACAAAAGACGCATAGGCGTGTAAGAGTATCAATGCTCGAACGCACACTCAGCGAGCGTTGCAGCAGCCTTGTCAATGGGGAAACAACAGTTTCTTCGTACATAGGTCCTCGTGAGCAGTTGTCGCGACAGACCGCCTTCTTGGACGGTTCCGTCGTGTACGGCAACAGCGAGGAAGAGCTGGCGAGGCTGAGGTCCACAGAGGACCCGGCCGCGATGAAGACCGACTCACTGGGCATGCTCCCGCCTGACAAGCACCATCCCATGTGCAAGGAAGGCGCCGCCGAGAACAAGCATTTCTGCTTCGCGGCAGGTGAGTTTGGCTTAGCACCTTCCAACAAAAAAAAAGTTAAAAGCTTCGTGAATCGAAAAGGACTCGGTCGGATTTTGGTGGCCTAGAAATACAGTTCCGGGCAGATGTCTCTTGGTTTTGCGTCCCTGGATGCGTCCCTGGGCGCGGAACGCGCCCCAACGCTGAAGGATAGGCAAAGGGAAAGATGCAAGGACGCCTATAGAACCATGCGCTGCCCAATCGCGCGCCGCGCCTGAGACTGAGCGCCCCAGGGGGCGGTGCAGGCAGCGCCGCGCGCGCAGTGCAGCGAGGCGGGCGCGCGTGGTGAAGAGTGGCTCGTCTAGCGCACTCATTGGTCAGATTGCATTCACCCCCTTTGTCCCGCTAGAGCATCTTATAACGTTGGGGCGCAAAAGCGTCCCTGGCGTCCCAGGAACGCGTCCGCGGGCGCATACGCCCCTGTTCACCAAGGGACATCTGCTCGGAACTGTAGGGACGCAGAGCTCCCTTCCTACCAACAATATCACACCCAGAATGGAAGAATTGTGCACCAAATTGAGCAACTTTGCCACACCGGATGGGGTTGGCTGGAGGAGTTGGAGCCTGAGGGATTTGACTGGGAAAGGAAGCTCATGAGAACCTCTCCAACCTTACCGCAGTTGTCGCTATGGGTTGTGGGAAGGGGGGGGGGGGGGGTGGAGTTTGACAGATCAAAAACCTGGAGCGCCAAGAGCGAACTCAGCCAAGAGCGCCAAGAGCGAGCGAGAACGTGTGTGCCCGGTTCTCAGTACAGTACCATTTTTCATATACCGTAAATCCTCCAACAGTGCCCCCCCCCCCTCTCCAGTACTGTCCCCGGAGCGAGAAGTACCAGATGATACAGAGACTCAAATCAAGCAGTAGTTATGCATAAGTGGTGTATACACAGCCACACTCATTTATGAATGACATTTGAGGTATGTACTTTGAACTGTTGATGGCCTAATAAACGCAATACAATTCCAATAGTGCCTCCCGGAAAAGAGGTTGAAGGTATAGTGACCCGGGGGGACTATTGGAGGATTTACGGTAAGCCACGATTGTCACAGGAGACGCTCGACTGAACGTGCAGCCCGGACTGACCACCGTGCACGGACTCTTGGTGAAGCAGCACAACATGCTTGCCAGGATGCTGAGGAGATGGCACCCCAATTGGAGTTCGGAGACCGTTTTCCAAGTACTGCGTAGCAGATCCTTTTTGTTGTTTTCTATGTGGCAAGCTAGGAGACCGTCCCACTAGCCTAGCAATCTCCATGACGCCTTCCAGTCATAATTAGCCGAAGACGTTGGGAAGAACGCCGTCTGTTATTTAGGGCAGCGAGAGCACGAGAAAATCCGTGGAGAGGGAAGTCCGCGATCTAGTGGCTCCATCAAAAATCGACCCCAGAAGTCAGGACGCAAGAGGACTAGACCATACGCTGCCCAACCTCTCCTTACGGCAGCCATTAAGGCCAAAACACACGCCTCCATCCCGTCCCGTCCCGTCGCGAAGACGCGCCTATCAAATGCACGGCATCGATTGGTTGCCGGTCCAAATTTCTAGCACGGCATCAGATTTCTAGAAGTGCGCGCGTGACGGGACGGGACGGGACGGGACGGTCCCGGACGAAGGCGTGTGTTTTGGCCTTTGTCCAAGTTCGCGCTGCGGTCGGAAGCTCCGGTCGCTTTAGGAGGCGCGTCGACTGGTCGTCGCCCAGCTGCAGCACATCACGTACAACGAGTGGCTGCCTCTGATTATCGGACCCCACTTCATGAGTCGCTTCGACCTCTGGCCCAAACGGCGCGGTTTCACGCACTACAGCTCTCGCTGCTCGCCGGCCATCATCAACGAATTCGCCACCTCCTCCTTCCGTTTCGGTCACAGTCTCGTGCCGCACCGCATCGATTATGCCGACCTGGATGACCACTTGACGTACGTACATGCGTACACACTTGACGTAATGGAGATACGTCGCACTGTATGAACCTGTAACTGGGGGCCCACTATTCTCCCAACACCCCCAGACCCCCCCCCCCCCCGGCCAGAAATTTCCAAAGGGATCTTCACCTTATCTAAATCGATAAAAGTGCGTAAATACGGTGTTTTTTACTGCTTTTCAATGTTATACAGGGTGGCCCAAAAAAAAAATGTGCCCTTTTTGTATTTTCCGTAACTCAACCTAACCATGGCGGATTGGGATGAAATTTTGTGGGCTTATAGCCAAATACAATCTGTATACGCCCTCCAAATATTATTCCCATCCGACCACCCACGCGCATTTTATGACCATGTTCCCAAAAACACCCAATTTTCGAAGTGACGGACCACATGAAAATGGACCAAAAAAAACATGTGCCCCCCTCTATCTCGGCCGATCGGGGACGGATCCGCCTGAAATTTTGCAGGCTACAGGGCACCCTAAATTCTACCTCGCATGCCAAGTTTCAGCCCGGTCCGTTCAGGTCCGCTTTAGTAACACAAATTCAAACTTTGCGCAAAATTTGTCTTTGTTTGTGTGGTTGTTTTCATGCGTGTTCATAATAATAATACTGTAAAAATATTTTTGATCCTGTTTTTGTCAAATAATGGCGTATTCGGATGGTTTGTCCGCAATTATCTGGAATTATCATTCGAATCACAATTTTGGCGCAAAAAAAATTTTTCGGCTTTTGAAGGGCGATCACAATGTGACGCTCAGAGGCATTCAGAGTTTCCTCCAGCGAACCAAGGTTTTTTTTCTGAGTTTATTGTCGAGTTTTTATGGTCTTTCTTTAGCAGCGTGGAGGTTCTCTCGAGCGCAAACCGGGAAGTGGGCGACCGCGAACGGCTTTGACGCAGGCCAACATTGCAGCAATCAAGCGTCACACGTTGTCTCAGGATTCCAATCCTGGGACACACTTGAGTCAAAGAAAAATCTCGCAGAAGTTGGCCATCGCGAGGACGTCTGTCCAAAGGGCCCAGCGACATCTGGCGCTGCGATGCTTTACCAAAGTTCCAGTCCATCAGCTGAATCCATTGCAGAAGCAGCAGCGCCGGAAGAGGGCGCAGAATTTGCTTCGTCGGCTACCAGTCGATGCTGTGAGACGCACGGTCTTTACAGACGAGAAGTGGTTTGAGACTCAGGCGCCACGGAACGCGCGGAATAGCAGAGTTTATGGCGTCGGACCCAAGCGCGCCATTGATCCCGGCCGTCTGTTGGTTGAGAGGGAAAAGAAAAGCTTGAAGGTTTTTGAACCTTTTTTTCACAAAGTTTTCATTTTGGTTTGTTTTGAAGGTCATGGTAGCAGCTGGCGTGTCGGCTGCTGGGAAGACGAGACTGCACTTTGTTCCTCCGTCAACAAAAGTGACGGGTCACTTCTACCGCAGCCTGTTGACGGACGGATTTTTCCCCGACTGCAAGCGCCTTTTCCCATCGGAGGACTGGATTTTTCTTCAGGACGGTGCTCCATCTCACACCGCAAAGGACACTGTGCAGTTGCTCTCGCGGCAGTGCCCCGACTTCATCCACCCGACGGAGTGGCTGGCCAACTCTCCCGATTGCAACCCGATGGACTATCGCGTGTGGGAGGTGTTCGAGCAGAAAGTTTTTGACGGGCACCCGTCCTTTGACAGTCTGCAGTCTCTGAAAGTGCGGCTGCAAGAAGTTTGGGACAGCATTGACGACGGGTGGATTCGCAGTGTGATTCTTGACCGAAAGAACGGTTTTCGAGCTCGTCTGAGGGCGGTTGTGTCGCAGAACGGCGCTCAAATCGAGCACATGTTTAGAAAGATTTGAAAATGGGTGGTTTGATGTGTGTGTGTAGCGCTCACTACAGCAAGCCTTAACAGAAGTAGCTGAAACTTGGCATGCGAGGTAGAATTTAGGGTGCCCTGTAGCCTGCAAAATTTCAGGCGGATCCGTCCCCGATCGGCCGAGATAGAGGGGGGCACATTTTTTTTTGGTCCATTTTCATGTGGTCCGTCACTTCGAAAATTGGGTGTTTTTGGGAACATGGTCATAAAATGCGCGTGGGTGGTCGGATGGGAATAATATTTGGAGGGCGTATACAGATTGTATTTGGCTATAAGCCCACAAAATTTCATCCCAATCCGCCATGGTTAGGTTGAGTTACGGAAAATACAAAAAGGCACATTTTTTTTTGGGCCACCCTGTACATATGACAATAAAACAGCTAACACTATTCAGTGCCCCATTTTTAACCAAAAAGTACTAGGATAAATCAAATAAATGATCGGCTACCATCAGAAAAGTGCCATTCCCGCCCCCCGCTTTTTGCTAGACCCGGTTACCGGTATGCATGCACACAGGAGGATTCTATTCCTTCAGGCAATGGGTGGATCACATCTGTCCGCAAATGGGGCCCGGCTATTCGGACCTCTGCAAGCGGCTGCGCTCGGAGAGAATGCGGCTGAGAGACATGCCCAACGTCCAGCTGCGCGATCACTTTTTCGACCCCCAACCGTTCTACAATGGCACGAGCCCCAACGAGCAGTGGGAGCTCTTCATGATTGGACTGACGCAGCAGAAGTCGCAGCTTCGCGACACGTCAGTTGCTTGCGTCTTTAGCAGCGCAGTTGCTGATGTGCTGTTAGCCTAGCTGCCACTGTCAGTGGCGGATCCAGGGGTAGGAGAATGGACCCATTCCCCCTCACGAAATCGGAAATCTGGGGGGGGGGGGAGGGCTTGGCGATGGGAAAAGAAACGTGTCTAGCGGACCTACACTTTTCCGCAAAAAATTGTTGTAGATGGTCGAAAGAAGCACAATTGCCGTCTGCGGCGCCGTTTTGTATTGAGTAATCGTCTAAAATGGACCGATGACATAGGGCCAAAAATAGCGCCAAAAAAGCCACAAAAAAAGCAAAAAACCTTCTGCAAACTCTCCCTCCACTCCGAATGTTTGGATCAGCCCTTGATAGTAGCTGCGCTTGTTTTAGCACGGTCGTGTTCCCACTGCGCAACGAGCTGTTCGGAAAGGCGGGCAACGACCTGGTCGCGATCAATCTGCAGCGCGGACGCGATCACGGCCTGCCGGGCTGGATGTTCTACCGACGCCGCTTCGAACTCGACACGGTCGACACGTTCGACGAGCTACACAAGCTGGGCGTCGGGCCCGCCGACGTGGACGCGCTACGCAAAGTCTACAAGTGAGACCTTGCGCGGTACACGGCAGCACGGCGGCGCACTGCCTCTGTGAGACTGCGCCTCAGACTGTGGGGTATGGCGTACGCCACTCCCCAGCAGATTCGAGAGCTCTCTCTAAAAGATGTCCCGGGGCTGTGCCATGCCTCTGGACGCTTCGAGGGACTCTAAGAGTGAACGTTGCTTTGGGGATGGGCCTTTCAAAGGCTTCCTAGAGTCGCCCCCAAACCAACAACAACAACAACAACAACAACAGCCTCTGTGAGACAGGAGTGTGACTACGGGATGGAGCGAGCGAGCTCTTCCCCAGGCAAGAATTGGCAAACAATTTGGTTCGTCACTCCCATTGAAAAATCCTCGCTACGCCACTGACGGTAAATCAACCGTTAAATGGACAAAAAGTGATCAAATCACCGAAAAATGGGCAATTATGGAAGCGGAATTTGCATTATGCCATTGAAAATCTTTAGGTTGGAAGCATAGAGCCCCCCTCCTACCTCCAATAGTGTCCTGGGCACTGGCGGATCCAGGATTTTCTGACAGAGGGGGGAGAAGGTCACCACACAAACTACACTACTGTGAAATAGACAAAAATGACGGTATTTTCCAGCACCCTTACGACTCAAACGTGAGTTGAAAGAGAACCACAGCGCCGCAGGCGAAAATTTTGTGCTTAATTGAAGGAAAACGTAAAAATCTGCCCTTTTCCCCCTGTGCTCGCCCTTCTTCCTGCTTTTTCCCCTGATCTCTCCCCCTCCTTCCCCCCTAAATCTGAGCTGACAGGAGGGGGAGACCCCCCTCTCCCCCCCGTCTGGATCCGCTAGTGGTCCTGGGTAAGAACAGGTTGAAAGAATATAGTGCCCCAGAGAACTGTTGGAGGATGTACGGTACGTCGGTCACGTATAGGAGCGTCTGGGACATTGATCTCTACATGGGCGAGCTGGCGGAAGGAGGTGTCGACGGAGGCGTCGTCGGTCCCACGACCGCCAACATCATCGCGCGCCAATTTGCCGCGCTCAAAACGTGCGACCGGTTCTACTACGAGCACGGCTCAGAGGCGGGCTCGTTTACGACAGGCAGGCGGCTGGCGTTAATTAATGCCGACGACTGGCATTAATTAAACCAGCACAGCAGCAAGATCGCTGCAGATCAGCTGAACGCGATTCGGGAGAGAACGATGGCGCAGCTCGTCTGCAACCACGTGGACTGGCGCGAGTCGTTCCACGCGCTCGTCGGCGTGCAGCGAGAGGCGTTCCGCTCCAAGAACCCTCCGGGCCGGCCGAGGCAGCAGGAGCTGGGCTGCACCGCGTCCATCTACTTCGACCTTGAGCCCTGGCGTACTCGCATGCAGAGACCGACCGGTTCACGCGCGACCAGTCAGCAGATTCCGATCTGCTATACAACTTCAACAACAAGCAGTTGTCTTTTAGAAAAAACGAAGTTTCCCATAAACGTGGTGCTGCCAATCCGGTGCGAATCGTCACCTCGCACTCGGCGGGCGGAACACAGCGCGGCCAACGACGACGACGACGACGAGGCCTTTGCGAAAGCGCAAGACAAGCTTTACGATCAACTATTGACTCAGCGAAGAGAGTTGTGATTCTGAGACGAGAGGAGCACGTGGCCAGCCCTACGGTGTGAAATGTGAGACTACTCTTCCTCTATCAAGCAACCAATTCCAGGCTACGCTACTGACACGGTTATAGTTCACTGTTGGTATAATTCTCGGCGAGAAGACAGAGATTGGGAACAGACTGACTCAGCAGACGAGGGGCCGGTGCGACCCAGGGCGGGGAGAACAAAAGAGACGCGGATAGCGAGACGCGCAAAGCACTTGAGAGTAAATGATTGACGCGTTAGTAGAATGTTAGCGCAGCAAGTTTTGGACGGCGAACGCCGAGTGTTTTGGTGCGCACAGGCTTGAAACCCATGTCGTTGTGCCAGTTCTCGACGGAGAGCTACTCGTCGCAAGCTGGCGCCTCGTCCTCCTCCTCCTCCACAGCGTTCGCGAGCTTGTCCCCTTCACCAAGTCGCCACGTTACTCTTTTTTCGCCGCGCGTCAGCGCGGCGAGTTCATATACGGACGATAAATTTCGTAATGGTCTGTCCGTCCGTCCGTCCGTTCGTCCGTCCGTCCGTTCGTCCGTCCGTCCGTCCGTTCGTCCAGTTTCGACCGGTGCTCCTTCATGGCTTGACGGGTCGGGCCATTTGAGTTTGAGCATTCTTAGGACCATTTGGAGCTAAACGTTTTTAGATTTCTTCTAAAAAATTTATTAAAAAAATTGTAAAAAGTGATACTTCTGGATCCTAGATCAAAATTTCTGGGTAAATCTGAGAAAACGCATGCTTAACACTGGCGGATCCAGGGGTGGGGGAAAGGGGGAATTCCCCCTCCCGAAATCGGAAATCTAGGGGGGAAAAGGGGGAAAGGAGTAGGCGCTGGGGGAAGAAACATGCCTAGTGGGCCTAGTTTTCAGCATAAAATTGCTTGTAGGTGGTCGAAAACAGCAAAATTTTCGCCTGCGGCGCCGTTTATATTCGTTAACCGTCGAAAATGGACCGATTAGGTGTCCAAACCACTGCCAAAATGGCCGAACATCCAAAAAGTTCAACAACAACAAAACATCCTCCCTTCTGCAAAATTCTTCCCCCCTCCGAAATTTTTTTCTGGATCCGCCAGTGATGCTTAAGGATAGGACCCGGACGTGTCCAACCTGGGAGGAAAATTTCTGGGGGTCCGGGCGCGTATGCACAGTTCTAGACTCAAGTTCGAGATTCTAGCACTTGCTTAGACTTGAGTCTCGTCTTGAACTAGATGCTACTGATGCGGCGTATGCACAGTTCAAGCACGGCACACGCTTGCTCAAGACGCTACTTCAAGCAGAAGCTCGAAACTAAAACGTGATTTACGTGGCTATTCTTTATATATATCAACTGTAAAACGCAGTGAAACTAAGCATTCGCAGTGCAAATGAGTCTCTCAGACTACAACCAAAGCTATTGTATTTCACCAAATTAAAGCAAAGAAGCGTAAAGCGT
Organism: Paralinhomoeus sp. GSCO2_6; assembly: GCA_030248085.1. Classification (NCBI taxonomy): domain Eukaryota; kingdom Metazoa; phylum Nematoda; class Chromadorea; order Monhysterida; family Linhomoeidae; genus Paralinhomoeus; species Paralinhomoeus sp. GSCO2_6. The sequence goes on from JASAMY010000703.1 coordinate 23,101, forward strand.
TGTATAGCGTTGTAAAGCGAAAATGCAAGAGACAAGTATACCCAGTTAAGCAAGCTAAGCAAGTTAAGGTTAAGTTAAGTTAAACCGACAGCCGCAAAAAGTCTGCTGCACTTTTGTTTTTTTAATATCATTTCCATTGTGTGCGTGATTTTATGCCCGATATTCGCTATGTAGTGAAGCGGTGGAAAAGCGTACTCGCGTTCTTGCGTGCGTCGCATATCTCTCTGCTGTTGCCCACATCTCCGAGCCTTTTTAACAACAAAAATTACAAATTAGCGTTCAAGAAAAACAACCTAGACTGATATTGAGCTGTCTTGAGCTTGAGTCTTTTTTAAATGGGTAGACGCTACTCTAGACTGAAACATTTGCTAGACTGTGCATACGGCTAGACAAGTGCGTGCTCGAATCTTCAAGACTCGAGCAAATGCTAGGCTAGATTTTCGACTGTGCAAACGCGCCCTGGAAGCAATTTTTGCGGAAAATAACGCGGCTGAAAGGCCGCGTTTTACGCACTGGCGAATGGACTAGCCCGTTCGCCACTAGTGCGTTCGCCAGTAGGTCGGTCCAGCCAGCCACCCACTGCTACAGGCTGCCCCTGGCTACCCGCTACACAGAGGCAGAGTGCCATAAGGCAGGGTTGACTCCTTTGGCCGAAATTTCGAGTGAAAGGCAACAAATTCAAGTGAATTGTTATGGATATTTGTGGTGGCTCAGTGCGTAATGCGTCGTGCTCGGCGCGCTCGTGGTCGGGGGTTCAACTCCCTTCCACCGAGGTCACTGGGTCACGAATCCCCTTGGGCAAGGGATGAATCGCTCTCATTGCCTCGGTGTAGGGCGGCTCCGGGGCTTCGGCCCGAAATCCGTGCCAGGTGGCGGCCCACCTTCCCTCGCGGGAGAAGAACGCCGTATGTAGTGTTAGTGATACAGTGTTATTATGATGCATCGCCCCTTCGTACCCCGTGCGTTGGTTTACGGTCCCTGTACTGTGTCGGTGCTTGCATCAATAAAAACATTGATTGATTGATTGCGTCAGTATGCTCTGCGCATTTCAGGCACATGCAATCTTCCAACAAGCCCATGCGTGCACACCCCCCCCCCCACGACAGATCCCCCACGCACGCAAACACGTTCTTTCTTGTTTCATTTGTGTCATTCATTCCTTCTGAACTACTTCGGCTTTGCTATATGTGTGAGCACGTGTCTTTCCCTACAAAAAAGTCCCAAACCGAACCGACGAGCGAGCACCGATTCACGCACAGCTCCAGCTGCGGCATGTCTACCACAGTTATCGTCGAATCAGTCTTTCTTTACCATGTTGTCCAATATTTTTTTTATTTTTTCTGTCGCAATTTCTCGCAGTAACACGATTAGACTCTGACGGCCGTCTTCGGGTGCTGCTTGCGCATAGGTTCGGCCGCCATGATGGCCAGGCCCGGTCCTGTCTCCTTCTTCTTCTTGAGCGAGTTGAGTCGGCGCGCGATGCGCAGGTACGAGTCGGTCGTCTGCATCGAGTTGTCCTTGCCGTAACGGGAGTCAGCCTGCACTGCGCGCTCGACGCGCCGCTGCGCCGGCGCCAGCGTGACCACCAGGCGTTCGTGCGCCAGCGTCTGCGTGCCGGCGTTGAGCTGGCACTGCGCCTCCGTCTGCGAGCCCTGATCCGCGGTGCCGCCGCCCACGTAGAGGGAGACGGCGCAGACGTCGCGTCGACGCAGACGACGACTCCGACGACGCTGCTCCTTCTGGTCGAACGAGTCGAGCTCGGGCCTGGAATGGAAGGAGGCTCAAGACTAGTGATGGCAACCTACCTAGCTAGGTTACCTACCTAGTAGGTTACCTAGCCTTTTTTCGGCCTAGGTAACCTAACCTAACCTACCTAGCGCGAAATTCGAGCTACCTGTACCTAACCTACCTACCTAGATTTTGCCGTTACCTACTAGGTTACCTACCTAAGCAAAAAATTCATGGAGCCAAAAAATGGTATGTGCAAACAGAAGCATTTGCACATACAGTAGGCGAACGTGGCCGTTGTTTTCGCTTCCGGCGGTCGGATTGTTGTTGTCGTTGGCAAGAATATTATTTCTTGCCACGTTTTACTGTATGTCTATGTAGTAGTCTGCCTACTACTACTTGCCATGTAGTCTACAGAAACTGAATCGTTTTACTTTAAGAATGCTACTCAAGAACACCTACTGAATCAGTGTGTTAGCGGGGTTTGGACTCGAGACGTCATTCCCTCAAACTTAACATGGTATAGGTTGTACAGTAATATACAGTCTCAGCTCAGAGGGGCGATCTTCATAGGAAGAACAATCATGGGGTAGGGATTCGGGGCGTCCGCTTTAAAAAATGATGTGTATTCAACTCACTGTACAGCCTCACATAAAGCCTGCAATGCTGCCGCCTCCAAGTAATCTGGATTCGCCCAGATTGAAACATCTGCCCTCACCCTATTAGTGCTGCAGATAGTGCAGATGAAGTATATCAGTGACGGATCCAGGATTTTGTGACGGGGGATTCTGATTTGATTATGATTCTTAGAATATGTAGGCTATGCTATAAAATTTTCCGTATCTGAATTGTGCGCATACAGCAAGAAGTGCACATTAGCATATGCACTGCTTACACTCATTAATTAATAAGAGGTGTTTTCACGGACTGAATGTTAACGGAAAACAACCAAGCAACTTCAAACGCACGCACGCACGCACGTACCGGCGCGCGCGCGCGCACGCACGCACGCACGCACGCACGCACGCACGCACGCACGCACGCACGCACGCACGCACGCACGCACGCACGCACGCACGCAATCAGGCAGGGCAGGCAGGGCAGGCACGCACACACACACGCACGCAAGCAAGCACCAACGCGCGCACGCATGCACGCACGCACTGGCACGCACGCACCGACACGAACCAGCACGCCCGCACGGGCACGCACGCACGCACGCCTGAAATCACTGTTACATGCGGACACGCTTGATTACTGCATTTTGGATTTGGTGAGCACTTTCAAAGTTTAAAGTTACTAGAGGCGCGCGCGGCCTTCGGCCGCCATGTATACATTAAGGCACGAAGCAATTGATTTTGCATATGACGTCGACGTGATCATAATGCGCAAGGATATGCATAGCCTTGTCTTTTGCTTGTGTGGGCGAGTGTTCCTTAGGACAGTTGTCAGCATTGAGGGACCCAAACTCCATGCTCCCCCTTGTCCATGGGGGCGTGCACCCTGTTGACAGAAACTGGCCCAAATTCTGAGTTCCTCTTTTTATCGTGAGGGCGTGCACCCCATTGACAGAAATTGGCCCAAATTCTGTGCTCCTCTGTGCGTGCGTGCGTGCGTGCGTGTGTGATTGCGCGTGTCTGTATGTGCGTGTGCGTGCGTGCGTGCGTGCGTGCACGTGCGTGCGTGTACGTGCGTGCGTACGTGCGTGCGTGCGTGCACGTGCGTGTGTGCGTGCGTGCATGCGTGTGCTTGCAAGTGCGTGAACTCCTGTGCGTGCGTGCATGCGTGCACGTGCGTGCACTCCCGTGCGTGCGTGTGTGCACGTGCGCGCATGTGCGTGCACGTGCGTGCGTGCGTGCGTGCGTGCGTGCGTGCGTGCGTGCGTGCGTGCGTGCGTGCGTGCGTGCGTGCGTGCGTGCGTGCGTGCCTGCACGCGTGTGCGTGCATGCGTGCGTACGTGCGTGCGTGTGTACGTGCGTGCACGTGTGTTCGTGCGTGCACATGCGTGCACTCCCGTGCGTGCGTGCGTGCGTGTGCACGTGCGTGTGCACGTGTGTGTGCGTGCATGCGTGCGTTCCCACACATACAGTGCTCTTAACGTCTAGCCGACTCATTTGATATGCAATTCATCAATGCGCAGTTCATTTTCCATTTTCAATTAGGCAAGATACCATGTACCACACCTACAGTATTTTTTAAAAAATCAGTTGGGGCTTTCACCCACTCCCCGAAGGGAGGCACTTGGTCGACCTAGTTGAGCGTTTCCGCTATTACCAGGGACCTGCTGCCGTCGGGTGTACACTGACTACACAACATCACCCATGTGGGTGAAATTGCGCAGCCAGTTGGCAGCAGGAATTTGCATAATTTGCATTTGCATAATTATGCGGGAGCATGTGCAAATGACCCATGACGTCGAGGCGAGTCTTTTGATATGCAATTCATCCATGTGCAATTCGTTTGGTAGTGTTAATCTGTGCTGCAAACTTTGAAAATGCGCCATAACTACGGTATAAATTTGCATATCAAAAATCGGCCTTGCCCATGACCATCTCGGGGTCGCGAGCATTCGATCGAGCCATCGCGCGTCCGCGTACGTCAAGCGGTTCGCGAGTTTACTCGAAGCATACAAACATATATATATACACGTGCACGCGGCGCATTTGTAAGTAGATAGAAGACTCTTAAAACCTCCTCTAACACTGTCCAGGGTAAAGATAAGCTGAATGCATAGTGCTGGCAAGCACTACTCGGAGGATTACACTACGTGCATGCACTATTGCCTGACACTTGGAGTTACCTAAGTTACCTACCTATAACCTAAAGAATTTGCCCGATTACCTACCTACCTAGCAGCGAGATCTAGCTTACCTAACCTAACCTACCTAAGGCTTCTTTGTGACCAGTTTTACCTAACCTACCTACCTAAAAATGAAAAACGTCAAAATTGCCATCACTACTCAAGACACGCGCACGCGCAGGCACGCACGCGCGCACGCACGCACACTCGAAAGCAAACAAGTAAATACCGGTACACAAGCAATCGCTCACGCACGCACTTGCAAGAAGTGGTCGCCAGGTTGCTGACTGCAAAGTTGGGCGCGAAGACCGTCTCGTACTGGGTCCACTGGTCCCTGACGGAGGGCTCGAGCTCCGTCTGGACGTAGACCTCGTAGAGCGAGGCGACCTCGGCCGCCGCCTCGTCCTCGGGAAAGTCCGACTGCGTGGCCGCGTGTCTCGCGGGACACTTAAAAGTCTGGCCGAAGTCCGCGCTCCTGAGCAGATCCTCGAGACTGGGCCCCGACGCGGAGCTCTCGAACAGCGCGCCCGCCGTCTGCGAGCCGTTCTCCTCCATGAGCAGGACGCGTCTCCTGCCGCTGCCGTCCCTCTGGCCCCTCCTCGGCTGCAGCTGTTCCAGCTCGCTCGAGCTGCCCTCCGTGTCGAGCGTGTTCGAGTCGCTAAGGCCTCCTCCAGACTGCGCATTGGGTCTTCGGAGTGAAGGCCGCAGCGGTTGGCGCTGCGCGAAGGCGGCGGGCACGTTGGCGCGCAGCTGGAGCTCGTCTGCCAGCCTGTCGACGCGCTCCTGCTGCTCGTCGCTGACGAGCGCTGGCGCGACTAGGTTGCGCAGGAACCAGGGCTGCTTCTGCATCACCTTCTCCAGGATCGCGTCCCGCTCCGGGCCCTCGCCCATCTCCATCGCTCGCTTGTACTCCTCCTGAAGGAATTCTTTTCGCTAGAGCCGAGACAGAGACCCCAATCAGCTCAGCTAGAGACAGAAGAGACCTCGATCATGCGCATGACGGAGTAGAGCCACTCCTCTATCTTGATCTGGATCACGTTGATCACCATGGCGACGAGCGACAGGCCGACGATCACGAGCCAGAAGCAGAGGATCAGCATCTTCGGCTTGCTCACCGTCACGTCGCCCAAGCCGATCGTCGACGCCGACACGAACATGAAGTAGACGCTCGTCAGGTAGCTCCTGAAAAAAAATTGGCTTTTGTGTTCGGATCGCGTGCGTAGGTTGTGGGTTGTCGAAATACACTGATCGCAGGTTTCGTACTGGTGTGACGTCTCCATAGTGCCCCGAGTAGATTGCTGACGTCATTGCCCAGCAGCAGAGTGCGCAATTCCGCGCACCACTTCCCTTGGGTTCGCCGACTCTCCGGAAGGAGCCTCACAGTTGCCTACACTTTTAGCAGCGTAAAAGCGTTGCGTTACGAGCACCTCTGCTGACCCATCGCTTCTTACGCACTACCACTCAATCACCCACACCCGCTCCCTTTCATTGTTCGTAAGCCCGTGTGTGTGGGGCCCAGGGAGCGCACGTGCCTCAGGACAGGCGGCAGAGCGGAGCCAGCCATAACAACAGGAAGCGTCTACAGCTCTGAGCGGTGATTGACAAGCCACAGGTGTCCTCTCGCGGGGAGAAGGCGTCTCCGCTAAGTCTGACTGACTCCTTTAACGTGTAGTGTGACACGCGTATCGATCGGTGGAGGCACTCTGGACGGTGTGTCACCACCACGACTGGATCCGAATGAGTCACCCGCGCGTCGACTGCAGTAGCATCGACTACCGGAATACGAGTGCGCATGCACGCGTACTTGCATTCTACTAGAATCTACTAGAATTTTTCTTTTGGTCGCTGACTTGGTCAAGAGGGAAGTAATCTCTTTGTACACGCTCAACCTCCAAATGCTCGAGCTCGGTGCAGCTCAACCGAACAAGGTTGCCTTTCAGCGCACACGCATTCAACGAAGCTCTGGTCAAGCTTCCACAAGCACTCTCTGATGCTTAAGAAATCGATATATTCTCGTCTGGCTCTTGTGACCGGTTGCGCGTGCTCAGTTCGCGACTGGTTTGTGCAAAACTACGCCTGCTTCCACGCGCCCTGCTGCGATCGTGTCGCGCAAGCGGCCGATCCACGTACCAGTCCTTCTCCCAGGCGCAGAAGAGCGCCGCGCAGCCAAAGAGGTAGAGGAGGCAGACGGCAACTGCGACCGTCACCGGCAGAGAGTCCTCCCCGTCGGCTGCAGCCGCAGCCGTCTCTGACTGCTGCTTGTCGACGGATTCCTGGGCGGTCGTCGAGATTTTCCTGCCGACGACGCGGACGTTTTCGATCGCCTCCAGGCGCTCCACGAGGCTCTCCTTGCGCTGCGCCGACAGGGGACAGAGCCGGATGAGACAGCAGCGCAGACGGCGCCAGCCGGCGCTCACCTGCGGTGGAGACGTGAATGGATGGATGCGTGAATTTTGGGTACGATGCCCGATCAAAAATCTAGAGATCAAAATGGTTTGCCAAATGATTTTATAAGCTATCTAAGATTGTTCACACCCGCAAGATTGCGAACAAGAATAACAGCATTCCAAGAAAACACACAGTTAAACTGTGTTAAACTCTGACAGTTTCCGCCAGGGTGGTGGTGGAGGTGGGTGGAAACCTCCACGATGCTCCACAGAAGCCGTATTTTCCTCAAGAAATTTGTCGTGGTGCGCACGTTGCAAAACTAATCGTGCAAGCAATTAGAAAAATTTGTTCAATGACTTGTGCGAGTAGAATCAACTGGAATCGAGCAGCCACCGACAAACCTGGACGCAGAGCAGCTTTCCCAAGTCGCTCATAATCGCCAGCACGAGGGGAATGCCCAAGATGGCCACTACGACGGTCAGGCACCGTCCGACCGCGGTTCTGGGCACGATGTTTCCATAGCCTGTCGGAGAGGATTACGTGTCGACGGGGCAGCGTATGGCCTAGTGGTGTAGAGAATCGGCCTCTGGTTCTGAGTTCGATTCTTCATGGATCAACTACAGATCCAGGCCTTCCCTTTCGATGGATTTTCTCGTGCTGTCGCTGCACTAGATTACAGATGGCGATCTTCCGAATGTCTTTGGCTAACTACGCGACTCTAGACGGGAAGGTGTCGTGTTGACGGGTTGCTAATATGGTTCATTGACGGCCTCCTAGCGTGGCCCCTAATCCAACAACCACAGTACGTGTCGACGAGTTGCTGGACAACTGATTCGACAAGGCGACAACCCACCGATCGTCGTGTAGATGGTGCCGACGTAGTAGATGGCGCCCCATAGGTCCCACTCTAGTTGCGCCGGCACCTCTCTCATGATCTCCGTCTGGAACTCGAGCAAGGCGAGCTCGGCCGAGGCGAGGAAGTCGGCTGCCGACCCGTTCAGTGGTCGTCGACCGGCGCTGAGAAGTCGCTCGGCGAACGTCCTCCTGACGCGCTGCTCCGTCTCCAGTTTCCGCCGGCGAAAGTCGCGGTCGGCCTCGTGCTCGCTCCAGTAGAGCGCGGCGCCGGCGAGCAGCGTGAACAGGCCCAGGATCGCCAGCGGCACCAGGTGCTTGCCGCCGACGCGGTCGTAGGCGGCCCGGCAGTGGGCGCAGACGCGACCCAAGCGCGTCGACTCGCTCTGGCCGGTCAGCGAGGTCAGGGAGCGAGCGGCCGCTCTGGAGAGGAACTTCTCGTCGAGCGCGAGCGAGATCACCGACTGCCGACTCGCGTAGCTGGCCCGACTCTCGGGCCGCTCCTCGACGTCGGGCAGGCGGGCGAAGAGGCGGCGGCGCGAGCCGCTGTCGACGCCGCCGTCGCTGCTGTTCAGGCTGCAACGCTCGACGACGGGCGTCGACGCGTTGTCGAGCTGCCGGACGAGCGCCGACGACGGAGGCTCCACCTCGTCGAGGTCGACGAGCACCGGCGAGCTGGCGGCCGAAACGCGCTTGCGCGACAGCGGGGCAGCCGAGTGGTGGTTGAGACTGTTCTGTCGGGCGAAGATCACAGACATGTCGTCGTCGTCGTCGTCGTCGCCGTGTAGTCGAGCTAATCGGCGCCGCAACCTCGGCGGGGGCTAAGTCAGCGGCGCGAGCGCGGCACCACACCGCCCGCGGCCGCCGCTCGTTAATTATTGCGTCCCAAAGCAGGCGCGCCGGCGCGCCGCCAAAGGACTTTCCGCTTCTCCCTCGGAACTCGAAAATCGCAAAACAAATGTCGGCCAGTCAGTCTTCTGTTCGGATTGGGGAGAGGGAGGGAGCGATGTGGGGAGCGGAGAAGGAAGTTCATTCGAGGAGAGGAGAACTCTCTCTCCCCCCCCCTTCCCTGGCTCCGCTGACGTACATCTATGAGCTCTCCCCCTTACTTCCCTCCTCAGGAGGGCGAGAAGAGGGGTGTTGTTGGTCGGCTCTTCTAACGCGCATAAAATCGGCGCGTTATTAGCAGCGCAGCAGCGCGCAGTAAGCAACAGTCCTTCCTCCGGGCAGCGCCCGGTGGGGCCACTCCCTCCCCCCCCCCCCTCCCGCAGTACCCAGTCCTTTCCACTGCTGTCGTGCTGTGAGAAGACGCGGGAGGAACTTTAGCTGTCTCGGCGCAAATTGGCCCGGCCAACGACAAACCGCGAGCGCCCATAGAGACTGGAATATTTTTGAGGGGGTTCCGCGTTCTCGCGAACTCGACTCTCAGGTGCTGTTGGCAAGAGGATTTGCCCGAGAAAAAGCGGTGGGATACACACCATCATCAGGTGATAGACTGCACCTGCACACGTTGCGGACTCTGGTCTCTAAACAGGGAGAAAGGAAAACGCGAAGCAGCGCTTTGGAATCTCCAAATTCCAATTTGGAGAGCCAGTGTCGGATCCAGGATTTTTTGAAAGGGGAAGGGATTTTGCAGATTATTGGAATGTGGATGCTGGGCCAATGGTGTTTTGAGCACAACGGTTTATTTTTTCGCCACGCGTCAGCGCGGCGAGTTCATGTACGGACAGAAAAATTCGTAATGGTCTGTCTGTCCGTCCGTCCATCCGTCCGTCCGTTCGTCCGTCCGTCCGTCCGTTGCTGACCGGTTCTCCTTTATGGCTTGACGGATCGGGCCGAAATTTAAAAAAAGACTAAAAAAAACGTTTAATATTTCTGTGTCCTCGTGCAAAATTCTGTGAAAACACGCTTAAGGATAGGGCCCAATCTGTGAGGAAAATTTCTGTGTCTGGGAGCAAAATTTCTGGGTCAAATCTGTTAAAACGCATCATGAAGGATAGGACTAGGATATGTCCAAATCTGGGACAAAATTTCTGGGACTTGCAGCAAAATTTCTGGGTAAATTTTGAAAGTTTCCGCCGCGTTATTTTCCGCAAATCGCGGAGCAAAATTTCTGTGTCCTCCAGAAAAATTTCTGTGAAAACACACGCTTAAGGATAGGGCCCAATCTGGGAGGAACATTTCTGTGTCTGGGAGCAAAATTTCTGGGAAAACACATGCTTAAGGATAGGGCCCGATCTGGGAGGAACATTTCTGTGTCTGGGAGCAAAACTGCTGGGAAAACACATGCTTAAGAGTCATCTTCTGTATATCCAGCAGAATGCATTGACACTTTTTTCATCTGATCTCACGGATTTTCTCGATAATTTTTTTATGAGTCCTCATGTCTAATGATTCACTTTTTATAATTAGACAATATGTCAAATCTGCACCATTTGGGCGGTAAAATTTCGTCAAATTTATGCATGTAAGTGTGATTTGCATATGAACGGCTTTGGGTAGCAGGCACAAAAACATCCTTCCTGGGGTAACTTTAGGCGCTGATTCCGAAAATCATATTCATTTTTTTGAAAAATTATTATGGTGTTGATTTTTCGCAATTTTAAATTTTAAAACATTTTTTCTAGAAAAAAATGCATTAGGCCCAGAAAATTTTTTGCATTCATTGGATAGCCCACAGCTCCTGCTATGCTGGAAAAAAATATGCCTACTTCAAAAGCTTGGACCTAAAGCCCGAAATCTTGACTTATTTTCATTTTCCTTCAATATGTGCATTTTCAATACGCATTTTCTCATGTGTCTGTTAATTAAATGCGACAATACAATGTTGAAATATAATACAATGACAATATAATGTTTGGAATCACCCATTCATACTGAACGCATAGACATGCAATTCGATATGGTTTGAAAACCATTAGTTTTTCTGTATTTTGCCACCTGGTATTATGAAAAGTAGTGGTCATAAATCACAAAAATGAACACTTTCAAACCATATCAAATTGCATGTCGAATTCACATCTTGAAGGAAAATGAAAATATGTCAAGATTTCAGCCGTTAGGTCCAAGTTTTGAAGTAGGAATATTTTTTCCAGCATAGCAGGGGCTGTGTTCTATCCAATGAATGCAAAAAAATTTCTGGACCTTACGCATTTTTTTTGAGAAAAATGCTTTAAAATTTAAAATTGCAACAAATCAACACCAAAATAATTTTAAAAAAAAATGAATATGATTTTCGGAATCAGCACATAAAGTTACCCCAGGAGGGATTGTTTTGAGCCTGCTACCCATTAGACATGAGGACTCATCAGAAAAATTATCGAGAAAATCCGTGAGATCAGATGAAAAAAAAGTGTCAACCCCTTCAGCCCGATGTATGGTTCTTTCAGAAGATGACTCTTAAGGATAGGGCCCAATCTGGGAGGGAAGTTTTTGCGGAAAATTACGCGTGCTAAGCACTGTGCCTTTGCATTTGACCATTCACTCTTGGTTGAGTTTGAGCTGCTGCGATTTACGGTTTTGGACCTGTATTTTGACAGGGGTTCTTCAACTTCTTCTTTGCATTGAAGGTGTAGGTGAACTTAGACACAAATTAAACAGATTTGGTGAAATCAGAGACACTTTGCGCATGACGCAATAACGGCAATAATCATTGAAGCTTGTGCGGCGATTTCACCGATTCCAAAGAAATCGGGCACTGCTAAAGAATTCCAGGAAGTGCACACCCGTCCAATCTGTGCAGAAGCACAGAAATTTTGAATGAAAGGCACAAATTCAAATGAAGTGCTTTTTGAAACGAGCTTGTTGATACCTCGACCTCTTTATGTACAAAAACAGCGACGCAGGCAAAATTTGCGAGCTTTTCGACCACATACAAGCATTTTTTATCTCGAATGCCCCTCTCCATCTTTCTCTCAGTCCGCTGCTGTGCCGAATCACTCGTCGTAGTCTTAGTCGCAATCGGAGTCTTAGTCGCTTGTGATAGACTTGTGGTCGTCGTTCAGTGATTCTCACAACAGAATAGAGTATCTTAGTGAAATCGTTAAAAAGGATGGAGGACCCAGGTGTTGGTGAGATGCACACCGGCGGAGGCACCATTGGAAGAGACCGTCCAGCAGCTGGTACATACGTAGCTTACCTTTTGGATGGACGCGCCGTCATATTAGATAGACGTGTCGTCAATTGGACAAATTAGATGGACGTGTGGTCACATTAGATGGCCGTGCCAACAATTAGATGGACGTACATATCGTCAATTGCGCAAATTTGATGGACGCGACGCAATTAATTAGATGGACGTCGAATTTACGTCTATTCTTAGGCCATTCGCTACCACTAGGCCATTCGCTGCTCCAGCGTGCCAGTGCAAATATTGCTGCAATGCGCCCAATGCATAGCACCTTCCACATGCATGGCCAATGTCATGTTACATGTAAGGTGCGCTTAGATCATGTGTGACAGTTTCACTGAGTATCAGGTTTCTATCTGGCACCAACACTTCTCTTCTGGGCTCGCTCCTCGTTTGCAGCGCGCATTCCTATTTGGTTTGCTTACATTGTGTATTTGTGTCAGCCAGAGCAGTGTGCAGTGCATTGTTCGTTCAACTAATCGCACCCGAAAAGCAGCATGCAACGGCGAGTTGGCATTTTGATGCTGCTTCTCATGGCAATGGCTGCAGCAGCTGGCACTGGTACATACTAATGTACACGTGGTAAACATTTTAGTGAACGGCAAACCTAAAGCCCGGAGCAGCACCATTTGCTCGATCCAGTTTTGGTTTCCCAATGCAGTTTGTGACTCGATTCTGTGCAGAATTGGAGACGTTGTCCAGATTTCGCTCTTCAACAGTCTACCGTAGCATCTGGTGCATGGAGCGATGAGCAGTAGAATTGACACACGTGTTGTCAGGGTGGCCCAGCCGCGACTGCGCCTCTTTGCTCTAGTATATATCGGGGGTTCATGAAGCGATTTTGATGAAACTTTAAACACTTATAGGAGACGGTCTAACTTAGACTTCCTCCAAGATTGGGCTAGATCCAAAGAGGCCATGCCGAAATCAGAGAAACCATTTAAAATGCGTTGGCAAACTTTCACGCTGAGCTTTGTTCAAGAATCTTCCAATCAGTGACAAAACGTTGTGAAAAATGCGTAGATTTTGACGACGGGCATTTTGAAAACTGAAACCTTTTTCCGATTTGCTGAAACTTGGAGGAAACCTAAGTTAGACTGACTGCTACATGTGTTTAAAATTTCATCAAAATCGCTTTATCCACAGATGCAGTCGAGGCTGGGCCACCCTGTACTGTTCACGCATGGTATTGTACGTACGGCATCAATCACTCACCCTGAAAGTCAGAAGTATGTGGAGTTTGCAGCATACAGCAAGGCGCACCGATCTCATTTGTAGATCTCAGAGCCTGTTCTGGCAGCTGCCCAGCAACTGCTGTCGTATTTGACGACTTGACAGACAGTGGCGTGCTGGAGCCTCCAACCCAGCACTACAAGGCCCGCACCTACTGCCTGTCGCTCAGCTGCTCGTGGCGCATTGAGCCCAAAGCTGGTTACTTTGTCCGCCTCAGCATGGACCACGTTGCCTTATACCCACAAGACTCTCTCAGTCTGGCAGCGCTAGGTCCAGATGGGCGTGTCACCATGCTTGACTGGTAGGTAAATTGCAAGTGATGTTTACAATCGCGCACTGGATTCTTAAAACACCAGAGTGTGGTAGACTCGCATTGGGAAGCTCCTATAAATGCTGTTGAGGTGCACATGAACTCAAGCAGTGCAACGATGTACATACATATACGTGCTCAGTTCACCCACTGCAGTCACTGCAGTGGTTCATAGTGTCCCTAAAATATGGTTATAGTGATTCAGCAGCAGAAACAGTTCTGGGGGACCAATGCACTTAATTCAGCTTCCGTAGTGGTGGCCATTTGATTGCCCCCATCAACAGCGCTGTTGGTTTTGGCTTTGCAGTGGGGTTCAGAAGTGGTGAATGGTCAGATTGGGGCAGGCTGATCATTCGATACACTAGACACAGAGGTGAGTGCTTGTAAATTAGATTTTCCCGATTATAACAGGCATGTTTTTCTTTTGGCTTTACAGTGATCCACAGTTGCACATCAGAGTAGAGATTCCTTTTGATGATTATTTTGTCATCTCAGTGGCTTTTTCGTCCCTCTTCCTATTTCTTCCAGCACCCGAATCTGAGCATTGTCCATGCTTCTCTCCCCTCCTGGAGATTGGAGCCCAGGATGCCGCTCAAGTGGTCGAACTGCCCAAAAAGGACGGCAAATACTGCGGTCTGACGCGCTGCTATGCCGTCATCCGAGGCGCGTCGTCGTCGTGTCAAGAGAGTACTCGCTTTCTAATGCACAGTGGCGCAACTGCAGAGCTGGACGCGCGCTCTATCAAGCTGCACTTCACGACGCTGCAATTGACGCGTGGCGACGAGCTGGTCGTGCGAGACAGCGACGGTGAAGCGTGTTTCCTCACGCACAGAAGCGAAGTTGATGAGTAAGCTGTTCAGGTTTTTTAAGTTCTCCATGTCTTTTGAAATACCTACATGTACGGTAATTATTGGTACAAGATTAAGAGAGAGGACTTCCTAAGTGCTATCACGGCCAACACAGCACACGGCTGTTCAACAACCAGTGATTGGGTTTGGTGATTGGGTCATCACCCTGCGAGGTGCATGCACAGGGTCATCACCCACAAAATTGCGATTAACAACTCATAGCCGCTGTCAACGAGTTTGCTCTAGATTTGCCTCATCAGCCAAAAAGGTGCACCAAGTGTGCTGAAAGTGATTTTTGGCAGTTCGAGAATTGATTGATTAACCGTATTGATTGGGTGAACCAAAGAAGCTGGAAATTGGCGTGTGTTTCAGTTGGACATTTGTGCATAGGTGCTCAGAATTTCAATAAAATTCATTTAGGGACGGCAACAAATTTTGCGGTCGAACGTCGGAAGTTAGCGGTGGCCCACCCTGTATATGTGTAGTATCTTCACACTTTCGTTGAATCAATGACAGCCAATCAATTTGCCACAGGTGGACATTTGGTGCCAGATACCCGGTGTTATCGACAACACGGGTGTCAAAGACCCGACATCTCCACTTGCGCTGGGAGGCGACAACGAGCAATCCCGAGAATCGATCTGGCTTTGCTGCTGTCGTCACGAGCGCTTCCAACCGTGCGCCTAGCCAGTATCGTGTGGGCGAGAAAGCGCGAGATTGGTCAACGTTCAGCTTGCGCGTGTCACCACTTCAAGAACGTGACGCTGCTCACGCAGGAGGAGGGCAACAGCACGGCGACAGTCTTGAGTCAGATGTACCCGCTGAGTTACTGCGACAACACCAACTGCGCCATGAGCATCCAGGCCCCAGCCGGCACCGTCGTTCGTCTCACGTTCCAGCGATTTGACACCGAAGTCACCGACACATTGGGACTGTATAATGATTCGATCAATCGCATGGACCCTCTGGAGCATCTCGTCTACATGTCTGTGATGCGCACTGGTTTACTAATACCCTCTCGAAGCCTGGCACAGTTTCGTCGCTTTAACAGGAAGTCTGAGAGGGCGCGCCCAGGAGAGACGTTTACCTTCAACTCGAACCAAGCGTTCCTCCAGTTCACAAGCGACGGGGGCTACGTCCGGAGCGGCTTCAACATTACCGCGGATTTTATCAGAAGGCCCGCAGGTGTGCCGTGCCATTCACTCTCTGAATAGCCCTCAGCCAAACACTTGCCCCCACCCCCATAATTATACCACCCCCCAGCCTTAATTTGCCACCCGCCCCTCCCCCCCCCGCTTGAAATTACCTACTTCACTCTCCCTCCGCAAGCGAGTCGAACGAAACATGTGCATGTACTAGCTACCTTAAGCCCCATTTAAACCGTGGGACACGGACACGGACACGGCAAGAGACACGGACACGCAAATGTAATTAGGTATAACCATGGACCGGAAACGGATGGAACTCAAAATTAAAGTAGTACACAGTAAGAAAAGCGCAACTACAAACGCTACGAGAGTACAATTTCAAAAAGCGGTTGGGGCTTTCACCCACTCCCCGAAGGGAGGCACCTGGCCCACCTACAATACCTACACTAGTCGTCGAAGTTGTTTAAAATGGTGTTAAATCTAAATTGTCGTTGACGTTGTTGTCGTTAAAAGTTGTCGAAATCGTCAATGTTAAAAACGATGACGGTGTTAAATCGATAATTAAAACAATTGATAATAACCAAAACTGTTTACCGTTTCTATAATCCGTCCTTAGCGCTGCGCGGATTTTGCGCAAGGCGCGCCATTTCAAATGAAGCAAGGGACGCACGGGTGTCCGGGGGGACAAAAGATAAAAGTTGGCCAACTCGTGTTTGCGGACTGTCCAGGGGACAGTTCCACAGATATAAATCGGGGTGTCCGTGTCCCTTGCCGTGTTTGTGTCCGTGTCCCACGGTTATAAATCGGGCTTTACAATAATGATCCTGTTGTTGTTGGATTTGGGCCGACGCTAGGAGGCCGTCAATGGCCCATATAGCCTACCCATCTCCATGACGCCTTCCCGTCTACAGCCGTATGATTAGCGGAAGACTTTCGGAAGAACGCCATCTGTAATCTAGGGCAGCGATGGCACGAGAAAATCCATGGAAAGGGAAGTCCTCGATCTAGCGGCGCAATCAAGAATCGAACCCAGGACGTTGCGCGCAAGAGGCCAGTTTTTTACCACTAGTCCATGCCGCTGCCCAATAATGATCCTCTTCAGTCTGCTCGTGTCCCACAAATGGGCAATTGGGCGGGCAGAGTGGCCGAATTACGATCTACTACGGCCATGGGGAGCACTGCGGCTTCATGGACTGCTTCTTTGAGATACGAAAACCAAATAGAACGTGTGTAATTTGCAAGTGGAAGGAAAGCAGTGCTACTAGCCTACTAGGTCAACACAAGTGTCACATACCGTAAATCCTCCAATACAACCCCCCTCCATTAGTGCCCCCCTCCAATAGTGCCCCTGGGTACGGCAAGGTTGAAATAATAGAGCCCCCCCCCCCCCTCCAATAGTGCCCCCGGGGGTAAGGGGTATGTTGTGCCATGTGCCTTTTATGGGCAAAAATATAGTGGTAGGTACATTTATATCGTGTATACACACTACTACTAACCGCATAGTACGAATAGTACGTTTCAGCAACTATTAACGGTAAATCAACCATTAAATGTGGCAAAAGTGATCAAAATCACCGAAAAATCGGCTATTTTGACAGCGAAACTAGCGTTACCATTCAAAATTTTTAGGTTGAAAAAATAGAAGCCCCCCTCCAATAGTGCCCCCGTGTAAGAAGAGGTGGAAAAAATAGTGCCCCGGGGGCACTATTGGAGGATTTACGGTAGCTTTCAAAAATTTGCGCCACGACTTGCGCTATTCTTTTTGTTAGTGGCATAACAAATAAGAGATAAAGGGAAAGACTCATTGTACGTGGGAGGGGGGCTTACAAATTAGAAGTGTCGATGTCTTCTGTACCTATGTGTTCCAAATTTCATTTCAAAGGGGTGCTGCAGCCTGTTGTAGTACCCATAATACACCTAGGTACCCGTACCGTTGGCGCCACCAGGGTACGGACAAATTTCAGAGAGCAGCAGCGCAGCAGCAAATACGATCGTAGGATGCTCGACCTCCACTTCAACTACTCAGTGGACAGCACCCTTCAGCGTCTCGAGTTCACAACATCCGCGACGCGACCCTTCCCTGTCGGGAGGAGGTAATCCATTCCGGATTGCAATTGATGTGCCCTTGGCCCGTAGTCTCTTCTGAGGCACCTTTTTCGCGACTAGGTAAAAGATTTAACCTTTTAAAAGGGACTACCTAGGCACCTCCAGAACATCAGAGGGAAAGTGTTGTGCCTCTGTCCCACAGCCCCAAGACAATCTATTCTGAATATCAAAATGATCTGATTCGTGCACGATTTGCCGTAATTTCGTTTTAAAACATCGAAATTCAATGTTTCATGACACAGTAATTTGTTGGCTAAACGCGCATGCCATTGCTTGCAAGTGACGTCACCACACACACAGGCAGAGTTGGGCGTAAATTTGGGAAAATTTACAAAATGTGCAACAGATGCAACACAGAAGCCTAAGCGGAGCCTACGTAAAACCTAAGCCTAACCAAAGCCTGCCCTAAGCCTAAGTGAAGCCTAGGCCTAAGCTTGCATCTGCATCTGTTGTTGCATCTGTTGCACATTTTGTGAATTTTCCCAAATTTACGCCCAACTCTGCCTGTGTGTGTGGTGACGTCACTTTGCAAGCAATGGCATTCGCGTTTACCCAACAAATTACTGTGTCATGAAACATTGAATTTCGATGTTTTAAAACGAAATTACTGCAAATCGTGCACGAATCAGATCATTTTGATATTCAGAATAGATTGTCTTGGGGCTGTGGGACACAAGCACAACACTTTCCCTCTGATGTCCTGGAGGTGCCTAGTCCCCTTTAACCTTGTGTGTAAATGTAGGTACTGTAGGTACCAAAATGTACAGAAGTAGGTTCACGCAGTGATGTGGCATGACGGATTGGGGTGCGGTACGGTTAACACACACACACACACACACACACACACACACACACACACACACACACACACACACACATTTTTAGGAACCACTATGACCTCACCACAAAAGCTCTTTGTTAGGTTGCGACAAGGAAGGAACCAAGTTAGGTCTTTCGCTGTGAACGACTTCAGTGACGCAATCAAATTCCACCTACACAGCGAAAGCGAGCGTCCAGTCAATGCGCCTCAGAGAGGACTCGAGCTCTTCTACAACTGGATAGAAATTACGCCGGCGTCCGTTACGCCCGGGCGTGTCTAAACCGGGCGTCAATTTCAGCGTACCAATGCGGTGAAGGCAACTTGCTTGCGACTGATGAACGACGGTATCTCACGTCTCCTCACTACCCGGACGACTATTGCATACTACTGGAGTGTCTTTGGACGATTCAATCTAACAGCCCAAGGACTCAAGTTCAGCTCACTGTCATGGGTATGGATAGGGATGGATTCTGTTTCATGGATCTCAGTCTAACTCCCATGATGACTGCATTTAGATTTTTCCACTGAACGACATCACGACACACTCACCATCACAACAAATGAAACGTAAGCTTAAGCTATTACAGCTTCTGCACTTTAAAATAGAGTCTTGCATAACTCACTGACATGCGGGACACGCGGGAGATGATGTGTGCACACTGTGTGCATAAGATATATCTAAACTACGTGTCTTGGCAAGAGATGATTTCAATTTTAATAATAATATATTTTTATAAATAATTTTCATAAAAAATGCGAACTTTTTTGGCATTGCAGAACAAAGCTTCACGGCGACGGTTCAACACAACGCCATTTCATCAGCACCAACGGAAGGATTCGGCTACGCTTCTATTCAGATGGCACTTCGGTCAGACATGGCTTCCGGCTGCAGTATCGATCAGGTAGGCGATATGGCAGGTAGAGCCACGCACGCAGCTCACGGACGCAAAATCTCTGTTGAGTATTCTTTTGATTTCACCAAGATCGTTTCTTCTTAGTTCGACTCACGACGACGACTACAACGACCACAACGACTACGACTACGAGACAAACTACTACGACTAAGACTGCGACTGTGACTACGACACGAGCTTCGGTACAGCGGCGGACTGATAGCGACGTAGAGAGGCATTCGAGCGGCTCCTCCACTCATTGGCTGACGCTGCTGGCGGTCGTCAACTCCCTCGTCGTGCTCGTCCTCGTCTGCGCGGCTGTCGGCTTCGTCGTCGCCGCGAGGAAATCGAACATTGGCAGAGCGATTAGGGCGAGAATCGAGAGCCGACGCCTAAGGTGAATGTGATCGAGCGGGACCATTGTATCAAGCTCCGTGTGAGACGGGAATTGGCGCGGACGTGCTATACTGGAATTGGCTCCAGCATTCTACGGCGACTATCGCTACTTTGAGTCCACAGCAGCAGGCATGCACGGGCAACGTCCTGTGCATAGATGCCGACACTGGCATCATTACACGTTCACTGAATATCGTATTTCAACCGGGCAGCAACCGCGTACTGGGCTTACGCTATGCATTCTCACTTGGTTGACTTACGAAACGTGTTTCTTTTCCCACCGCCTATCCCTTTCCCCCCTTTCCCCCCTAGATTTACGATTTCGGGAGGGGAAATTCCCCCTTTTCCCCACCCCTGGATCCGCCAGTGGATGCCGCTACCGCACGCACGACCTTGTCTGGCGAGTGTTCTGCCTTTCAAAGGTGACGCCTCGCCTCAATGCTCTGTGTTTCCTCTTCTGCGCCTCTTGGCTTCTGCTTCGTTCTGCAATTTTCGATTCTGTCAGAGGCCCACACTGTACACTTTGACAAGAAGCAACTGCACCTCTCTGCGACAGGCTCCAATAGCAGCCCGGTTGGCTCTTACGCGAGACCGAGAGCGATCGCGAAGCGCCCTCATTTTCGACCAAGTACTACGCCTGTCTTAGTTACTGTAAATCCTCAAATAGTGCCCTGAGGAGGCACTACTCTTTCAAATTCTCCTTACCCTGGAAAACGATTGAATCGGGGGGGGGCACTGTCGCCGCAGGCGTCTTTATTCTACCTGTAATGAATATTTTGCAGTCAAAACGACCAGTACCATCAGTCGACATGCGCATAACCTTTACGTGGTTGTGGTTTACCGTTCAAAGTAACGGATAACTGAGAGGTGCGACTGGCACTCCCGCATGATCACAGTAGGCGTCGGCTCTCGATTCTCGCCCTAATCACTCCGCCAATGTTCGTCTTCTTCGCGACGATGAAGCCGACAGCCGCGCAGACGAGGACGAGAACGACGAGGGAGTTGACGACCGCCAGCAGCGTCAGCCAGTGAGTGGAGCCGCTCGAATGCCTCTCGCCATCGCTCTCACTCTGCCGCTGTACCGAAGCGCTCGTTGTAGTCTTAGTCGCAATCCCAGTCTTAGTCGGAGTGGCCCGTCTCGTAGTCGTAGTCGTGGTGGTGGTCGTCGTCGTGAGTCGCACTAAGAGTAAACGATAATGGTGCGATGAAAGAAGTCACTATTGTCGAAGACAGTGCAAAGTATGCGAGTTTTAGGTTGTCCGCCTGCGCCTACACGTACCAGAACGATATTGCAGCCGAAAGCCTTTTTTAACCAAACGCCAATCAGTACGGAAGCGCAGCTGAATCCTTCCGTTGACGCTGAGGTAGCGGCGTCGACTTCGCTCTCTGCCGCTAAGTCGAGCTCTGCAATGACAAAACAAGCAAGCGAGGATGTGCGTAAGATTTAGAACGGAATCAGCGCACGAAATTTGCGGTATGGTACGTTATGTTTTCAGCAAGTTTTCAGCACGGTAAAAGCTACTTTTGACTTGATTACGATTACGACGGGCCGTACGTACGGCGCCGAAAAATCAATTCAATTTTGCGAGAAAAATTTTATTCTGGCTCAAAATCTCGCAAAATACAGGCTTTAGCATAGGACCCTGGCCTTTCCAACCCTGGGAGCGAAAAAGGTAGCAGATTCGAATAAAACGCTTTTCTAAACCAGCTTGTTGGAACTGCAGGAAGCTGAAGCTTACACTCTATTTCTATTTGTTGTGATTGTGAGCTTGTCTTGGAATCGTTCAGTGGAGAAATCTAAATGTGGTCTTCGCTGAAATTAGAAATGGATGGAAATGGAAATCATGCCTATCCTCCATACCCATGACAGTGAGCTGAACTTGAGTATCAGGACTGTTAGACTGAATTGTCCAACGACAATTCAAATCGTTGCAGTAGTTGTTCGGGTAATGAGGAGACGTGAGATACTGCGCTTCTTCAGTCGCGAGCAAGTCGCCTTCGCCGCATTGGCACGCTAAAATTGACGCCCGGTTTAGACACGCCCGGGCGTAAAGGACGCCGGCGTAACTTGTATCCAGTGGTAGAAGAGCTCGAGTCCTTGTTGAGGCGCGTCCGCTGGCCGCTCGCTCTGGCTGTGTAAGTGGAATTTTATGACGTCATTGACCTGGTTTGCATTGAAGGACAGAACTTGGTTCTCTCCTGGCTGGACGCTCCTAACGAAAGTGATTGTGCTGGAGCGAACGTCAAAAGAAGTAAGTGTTGTCAAGGTTCACGCGGGCAGCGTACGGCCTAGTGGTAAAGAATCGGCCTCTTGTGCGCAAGGTCCTGGGTTCGATTCTTGATGGAGCCACTAGACCGAGGACTGGTACCTTTCGATGGATTTCCGCGTGCTGTCGCTGCCCTAGATTACAGATGGCGTTCTTCCGAATGTCTTTGGCTAATTATGCGGCTCTAGACAGGAAAGCGTCATGGATATGTGTATACTATATGGGCCATTGATGGCCTCTTTGCGTTGCCCCCAATCCAACAACAACAACAACAAAGGTTGACGCGCCACCACTCAACAGTGAATAAATACATGTAGAGCGTTAGTCTGGAAAGAGTCAACACAATGGCCCCTTCCCCCTACAATGACCCCCCCCCCCTACCCCAGTGATGGGAGGGAGGGTGGATGCTACATAGATCGCAAAATGTGCTCTCAGCAGGGATTTGCGGTATGTACCTCATCCCGGAAGAGAGGTAGAGAAAGCGATTTGAGGATGCTGATGCGTGCTGGAATCGCTGGAAAATGCTGTCCACCGAGTAGTTGAAGTGGAGCTCGAGCACGCGACGACCGTCTCTGCTGCTGTGCTGCTCCTCTCTGCAATCTTATTTTATGCAATGCAATGTGCGGTGCGGACTAATTTGCAAAAAAAAACGCACGTTGTACTTGGCTTTCGTATCTCGAAGAAGCAGTCCATAAAGCCGCAGTGTTTTCCGTTGCCATAATAGATCTGAATCCTGCCGCTCGCCCCAACAAATTGATTATTTGTGGGACACGAGCAGTCTTAAGAAGATACGAATTATCGTTGTGTCGGACGTGTCTTTGGTTGCATGGCTTGTACGCGTACGTACTATCGGAAGCTGCAAAGACAGCAGCAGCGCATCTAGGAAAGGGGCTGTTCGCTCGCTCGCCCCTACCTCCCCTCCCTCCCCTCCCTCCCCCCGCTCTATCGTGTGATATCAAATATCGACAAAATGAGCGTTGGCGCAGTTTGGCTTCCAAACTTTGTTTTTAAAAAGTAAGATTTTAAAAGCTGTGAATGATGCACTTTGGACCAGAAAAACCTTTCCAAATCTAAACCAAATTCCTTACATTTTCAGAAATTCTTCACTTTTTTGTGAACAAAACGTTATATGCATATGACAGCTCTCTGACTAGTTAATCAAGTTTTGCTATGTCTATATAAAGGGTAGGTTGTCAAAAACATAAATAGATAAAATTTAGCATGGAATAGCATCGTTTTGTCAGCACCATCCAGACTGGCAGCTGACACTGGTGCATGGTAGCAAATCACTGAAATGGTCTTGCTCCCCCCACCCCCATTTTTTCTGGATCCTCCTGGATCCATGTCAGACAGCATCATCAGAGACAGCTATCTATTGAGGAGTAGTGACAATGGCGATTGCAGTGCTGGGAAACTTTGAACCCAGGTCTTAGGAATACCGGTCCTGTGGTATGCTAACCACTACACAACACTCGCACGCCTTCCAGAACACAAATAGCGCATGATTTAATCTACCTGGGGCCCTTCTGATAAAATCCACAGTGATATTGAAGCCTCTTCGAACATAGTTCATATTGGTTGTGAACTTGAGGAACGTCTTGTTGGTGTTGAAGGTGAACGTCTGGCCCGACCTGACGTTTCCAGCCTTCCTGATCAAAATAAAGGTTGTGCAATCTGCGACAGAGCGACTAACTTCTATGGAATTAGCATAAAAAGAACCTCTGATATGTTCTACAACCCTACTATTTCTAAAAGTTGCTATTTGGATTCCAGAGAGTTCAAAAACAATGAAAGTCACAAAACCAACTACCGTAAATCCTCCAATAGTGCCCCCGGGGCACTATTTTTTCAACCTCTCCTTACCCGGGGGCACTATTGGAGGGGGGGGGCACTATTGGAGGGGGGCGTCTATTATTTCAACCTAAAAATTTTGAATGGTAATGCTAGTTTCGCTGTCAAATTTGCCGATTTTTCGGTGATTTTGATCACTTTTGCCACATTTAATGGTTGATTTACCGTTAATAGTTGCTGAAACGTACTATTATTGGTTGGTAGTAGTGTGTATACACGATATAAATGTACCTACCACTATATTTTTGCCCATAAAAGGCACATGGCACAACATACCCCTTACCCCCGGGGGCACTATTGGAGGGGGGGGCTCTATTATTTCAACCTTGCCGTACCCGGGGGCACTATTGGAGGGGGGGGGGCACTATTGGAGGGGGGGGGGTTGTATTGGAGGATTTACGGTACATAATAAATAAATACTGCACTTTCTTGGTAATGTGGACATAAGTATAACCACTAGTTGGTAGGTTACAATCTGAATCTGAAGGCTGTTTGCTTCTGAAGAGCCTCGCCAGTCTGGGCGCAAGCAGGGAGGTGAAACGGTGATTTGTTTATTGTAAATTCACTCTCTCGCCAGCTTAATAAAGTAGGAATACATACCTATTATAACTTTTTAATAACAGCCATATTCATTTTACTGTACCCAATTGCGCATCACGAACCTGTGGACGAGATGCTCCAAAGGGTCCATGTGATTGATGGAACCATTGTACAGTCCCAATGTGTCGCTGCCTTCAGTGTCGAATCGCTGGAACGTGAGGCGAACGACCGTGCCGGCTGGCGCCTGGACGCTCATGGTGCAGTTTGTGTTGTCGCAGTAATTGCGCGGATATTGGGGACTCAAGACTGTCGCTGTGCTGTTGCCCTCAGGCGTGAGCGTCACGTCCTTGAAGTGGTGACACGCGCAAGCTGAACGTTGACCAATTTCGCGATGAACTGTGTGGCCAACGCACGATTCGGAGCGCTCGTGACGACGGCGGTGAAGCCGGGCCGATTCTCAGGATTGCGGGTCCTCGCCTCCCACCGCAAGCGCAGTTGGCGCGTCTTGGACACCCGCGTTGCTTCGGACACTTGGTGCCGGGCGCCTAATTTCCACCTGTGGAACACGTGCAGAAGGTGTTCGGTAATCAATATCCGTCGTCGATTCAACGCAACTGCGAAGGTTCTATTGGCAGGCAGCAGCGCTCGAGATAATTGAGAACTCGTGCACAGCTTGAGCTGTTCTGTCCTTTTCTACACAAACTCGTACACATGATGCTCGTATTGTCTCGCTCGATTGGGTTGTTCTAAGCAAAGCCTAGGTATAGAATGTGAAATGACTGAGCTTACTGATCGGCGCCTCTGGCATAGTTGCTGAAGGTGAAACCCGTCGGATCGGTCGCATCCATGTCGCTGTCGCGTACGGTCAGCTCGTCGCCACGCGTCATTCGCAGCGTCGTGAACTGCAGCTCGATTGAGCGCGCGTCCAGCTCTGCAGTTGCGTCGCTGTGCATTAGAAAGCGCAACGCTGCGAGCGCTCTCTCAACAACGCGCCTTTGACGACGGCGTAGCAGCGCGTCATTCCGCAGTATTTGCCGTTCTTTTTGGGCAGTTCGATGACTCGAGCCGCGTCCTCGGCCCCGATCTCCAACAGAGGGGAGAAACATGGACAATGATTAGACTCGTTCGCTGAAAGACAATTGAAGATTGGCAGCGAGCATGTTTATCAAGTGAAGCCTTTACTTTGCAATGCAATTGACCCAGCGCATGTAAAAGCAAGCATGCCTGCTTTGCAAGACATGAAATCGATTGATGAAAATGGTAACGTATTTTTGTGAAGTAAAGAAGAATGCACAAAATATTTACAGAAAAATTATTTTTTTTCTTTGTATGGTACTGTCTGCCAATGTGGGTGTTGCACCTACACTGCTTGACACCCGAGATGCGCGATGCTCGTCGGAAACGACGCGTCCCCTTTATATCGTGCAATGAATTAGCATTCCAAGTTGCCAAAAACTCACCATTGTGTCTAGAATATCGGATGGTAAACCTGCGGCCATTTGACCATGGACCGCTAGTGAACCTCACTGCAAAGCCGTAGCCCACGGCGCTGTTGATGGGAACGACAATAGGACTGCCGGAGATGCTGAAGCAAGCTCGCGTCATAAAGCCTCATCATTTGAATTTGTTGCCTCTCATTTTCTGTGCTTCGGCAGACAGTGGACGGTGTAGACCTCCTGGATGTCTTTAGCTTTAGCGGTGAAATCGCTTCAGTCGGTAACGGACGGACGAATGGATGAACGGCTGATCAGTTTCCGTAATCGAAGGCCCAGTAGTGTTCAATACCTGCATGCATACCTACAATGTATGATTACCAACATACCAGTCAAGCATGGTGACACTGCCATTTGGGCCCAGAGCTGCGAGGTAGATCCAGTCCGTGCCACCCCTCGTCATCAGGTTGTCGATGCTGAGACGGACGAAGTGACCAGCCTTGGGCTCGATGCGCCACGAGCAGTCGAGCGAGTGACAATAATTGTGGGCCTGGTACTGGCTGGTTGGGGGCCCGAACGCGCCAGTGTCTGTCGAGTTGTCGAAAAGGACAACCGTCGCGGGGCAGCTGCCCGAGCAGGCCTTGAGATCTGGAATTTATGACAGATGCCGACCACCGTCAACGTCAACGTCAACGTCAACGTCAACGTCGGCGAACGTCAACGGCGAACGTCAACGTCAACAACGAAAGATGCTGGAACTGCACGTGACCTAACCAGCGAAGTGTAAAATCGATGAGGTAATGTGCATATGTACATACGTACACCTTACGTGAACAGTACAACTCGTGTGTCAAGTCGGATGGTTATTGCTGGCTGGATCCACCTGAGGTGACAGGGGACTGTTGAAGAGAGAAATGCAAATGTATGGTTTAACAGCATACATGTAACTGGGGGGGGGGTTGCCCGCCCTCCAGCCAGAATTTTACCCCTACCCAGCCCCCCCACACCCCCCCCCCCAGAATTTTCCTGAAGTTTTCGAACTTGCCAACAATTGTACAAAGTAGTGTACTTTTTGCCTTTCTCAGTGTATTTTGGCCTTAAAACAGCTAAATAACGCTATTTATAGCCTATTTTAAGGCATTTTTGACCTATTTTTGACTGAAAAGTGCCTATTTAGACACTATTTTGGAAAATTTTTTTCCCTTCTGGGACCCCCTCCCTCTTCAAATCTGAGTACCCCCCCCCCCACGCCCCCCCCCCAGAAGTCTCTCAGACCCCCCCCCCACTTCAAAACCCGGTTACATGTATGTTTAACAGGTCAGACTTTTCACGGAACCGGATTAAAAACTGCTTTGAAAAGCTAACGGGTGCGCGGCTCTGCACTTTACGTTTGCCGTTCAATGCGATGTTGTACGACCATTCGCATGTACATTAAGGCTGATTCACAATTAACGGTCTTCTCATCGTAAATGGGAAGGGAACCGATGGTATTGGTAAGACCGTTAATTGTGAATCAGCTTTTAGTACCAGCGCCAGCCGCTGCAGCAGGCGTCGTCGTCATGAAAAGGAGCATCAAGATGCCAATTCGCTGTGGCATGTTGGTGATTTTGCAGTACTAAACAGCTACCTATGTATAATACACGCTGCTCAGGCCGACACAAATGCTCGATGCAAGCAAAGGAGTGCGTTGCGTATGCCTAGCGGAAAGGTCGGCGCCTGTTTGTAACACGATACTCGGTAAAAATGTCCTGCCTGACTGCCATATAAATCCTTCAACAGTGCCTTTCTCTCTTATGTACAGTGCAACTCTTCCAATGGTGTACACATCAGCAACACCCGGGTCCTACAGTCTTAGCGATTACACTTTATTGAAAATAGACACATCTCGAGCTCTTAATGTTTAGTAGGAATATTATAACTTAGATAGCAATCAATACTTTATTAGACTAGGACTTGGAATTACTTAGATAGAACTCAGCAATATTATAACTTTGCTATTCTCGATCCCCTACAAGCGTCTTTATCCAGCATTGCAGGTCCGCTAGACACGTCTCTTCTCCCAGAGCCTAGCCCTTTCCTCGTAGGCTTCCGATTTCGGGATGGGGAATGGGTACTTTCCCCGCCAGAATCATGCCAGTGACAGTATCTAAACATGACGTTGTCTGTATGCCTGCTGACGTATTCGACATTTCCCTCCAGCTGTTGACTCAAAGCAGCGATGGATGCAGTAGAATGCTCGAGCCAATTACCGTAAATCACCCACATTTAATGGTTGATTTACCGTTAATTGTTGCTGAAACGTACTATTATTGGTTAGTAGTAGTGTGTATACACGATATAAATGTACCTACCACTATATTTTTGCCCATAAAAGGCCCATGGCACAACATACCCCTTACCCCCGGGGGCACTATTGGAGGGGGGGGGGCTCTATTATTTCAACCTTGCCGTACCCGGGGGCAGTATTGGAGGGGCACGATTGGAGGGGGGTTGTATTGGAGGATTTACGGTATACAGCATAGGTAGCATGACCGCAATCGGTTTTTTTCCACAACTCTTCAATAGCATGCCTGCGCCACTTCATGTCTCACACGGAGCTTGATTCAATGGTCCCAATCGATCACATTCACAGTAGGCGTCGGCTTTCGATTCTCGCCCTAATCGCTCTGCCAATGTTCGATTTCCTCGCGACGACGAAGCCAACAGCCGCGCAGACGAGGACGAGCACGACGAGAGAGTTGACGACCGCCAGGAGAGTCAGCCAGTGAGTGGAGCCGCTCGAATGCCTCTCTCTGTCGAACTCTGTCCGCAGCTGTATTGGAGCACTTGTTGTAGTCTTAGTCGTAATCGCAATCGTAGTCGTAGTGGTTTGTCTCGTAGTCGTAGTCGTTGTCGTTGTGGTCGTCGTCGTCGGGATCCGCACTAAGCGTAAACGAAAATCTTAGTCACCAACGTCGAAATACGGTATAGTGTGCGAGTTTCAGCTTGTCCTCCTACGGTATGTACCCGACTGATATTCCAGCCGAAACCCTTTTCCAACCAAACGCCAATTAGTACGGAAGCGCAGCTGAATCCTTCCGTTGGCGCTGAGGAAACGACGACTTGGTTCTCTGCCGCTAAGCCGCGCAGCTCTGCAATGGCGAAACAAGTTTATCAATTTATGCAATTTTGTTCTGTCTCTGTTCTGTGTCTTTTGTCTTGAGACGTTCAGGCGCAAGGAGAACGGTGCATCCTACAATCAGCCGACTGCTATCATCGACGAACTACGATCAAATCGATTTCACGCGGCTTTGATTTATTTTATTATTTATCTATTCATTTTATTTAATTATTGTATCTGTGTGAATGTATTTGCATATTATTCGCATTGTTCTAAAAACAAGCAAGTGAGGATATATGAGCGTACATGTATAAGCGAAATGTATGCAAAAGAAGAGCCAAAGAAACGTGGTATGGTAATGGTATGGTGGTACATTCCAATCCTGGTAAAAGCGGTTATCCTGCTTTTGAAAGATCGCTAACGGCAGTTTCATAAGTACAATATTTTGCCAGAAAATCAATTCAATTCTAGGAAAATGTGTGCCTTAAACATGAGACCCAGACATTTTCTAATCTCGTTCTGGGTCAAATCTGGGAAATACATGCCACGACAACATGCCACCCTGGCCTGGCGTTTCCAACCCTGGAAGCGAATGTGGTAACATAACGTATTCAAATCAATTGCATTTTGACAACAAGCTTGTGGGAAGTGCAGGTGCAATATAGCTGAAGCCTACGCTCTAATTCCATTGGTTGTGATGGTGAGCTTGTCGCGGAATCGTTCTGTGGAAAATTCTAAAAAGTGGCCATCGCTGCTGTTGCATTGAGGATCCATGAAATCATAGGTAAATCATCCCTATCCGTACCCATGACTGTGAGCTCAACTTGACTGTCTGGCCTGTTCGACTGAATAGTCCAAAGACAGTTCAAGTCGTTGCAGTAGTTGTTCGGGTAATGCGGAGACGTAAGGTACTGTACTCCATCGGTCGCAAGCAAGTCGCCTTCGCCGCATTGGCACGCTGAAAGTGACGCCCTGTTTAGACACGCCCGGGCGTAAAGGACGCCGGCGTAATTTGTATCCATTGGTAGAAGAGCTCGAGTCCTCTTTGAGGCGCGTCCTCCGGCCGCTCGCTTTCGCTGTGCAAGTGGAATTTTGTGACGTCATTGAGATGGTTTGCATTGTAGGACAGAACTTGGATCTCTCCTGGGTGGACGTTCCTAGCAAAGAGATTGATTGTACTGCTGTGGATGTGAACGCACGAGCAGATCCAGAAGGGGAGTGACTTGGGCCTCCCACTCTCGTAAGCTCAGATTTGGGGCGTGGGAGACTTCAAGGAAAGAAGGACGACCGCAGGGGCAAAGGGGCAGATTTTAACGTTTTCCTTGGATTAAGGCACCCAAAAGCGTAAAATGTTCGCCTTCGGAACTGTGGTTGTATTGCAACTCATCATTGTGTGTTGAAAACAGTGCAAGCAAACGAAATGCAGACGCCAAGGCCAAAACTTGACTTTTTCGGATAAACTAAAATGAAAATAAATTTGGCCTTCTCTCCCCTCTGACAGAAAACTCGGGATCCGCTAGTGTGTGAACGTCAAAGAGAAGTGGGTTTTGTCAATGTCTCTATGCCACTAGTCAACACTCAACAGCGAATAAATGGAGCGTGAGTCTGTGGAAATTGTCATCAGTTTCTTCCCCCTCCAATGACCGTCAAAGGTGGACGCCAGATCGAAAAATGAGCGCTCAGCAGGGCAAACTTAGGAAAATAAATACTCCCAATGCCCTAATGTTAGGTAGGAGTACATATTATTATTATTACTTTAATAGCTACCATATTCATTTTTTTTTTAATTTGCGGTATACCTCATCCTGGAAAACGGGTTGGGTGAGCGAGTGGAGACGGTGGTGTGCATGAGCCGCTGGAATGTGTTGTCCACTGAGTAATTGTAGTGGAGCTCGAGCGTCCAGCGACCATCTCGGCTGCTGCGTTGTGCCTCTCTGCAATTCAACGGGGTGAGCGGCGCACCCTTGACCATACCTGTAACTGGGTTACCCCTCCCTCGCTATTTTTCCAACACCCACCCAACCGCCCCTCCCCCCCCCCCAACCCGCCCTCCTCCCAGAATTTTCCCAAGGGATTTTCACCCTGTCTAAAGCGATAAAGTGAGTGCCTAATGTACTTCCGCATAAACGCACGATGTACTTGGTTTTCGTATCTCAAAGAAGCAATCCATAAAGCCGCACTGCTCTCCATGGCCATAGTAGATCCCAATGCGGCCACTCTCTCCACCCAATTGCCCATTTGTGGGACACGAGCAGTCTTAAAGAGAATACCTAATTATTGTAGTGTCGGGAATGTTTTGGTAAGATTGACTTGTATACTATCGTAAGCTCCAGGAGTAGTTGGGACCCCATCTTTTTTGACTACTCAATGTCTGAGAAAGTGTAGGAAATGGACCCCAATTTGGTACACTTCGAAAAAATAAAATTTGAGCTGAGGGCATGGGATGTAGGGTAGGGTGGGTCGTGCACCCCTCTGTTGGTGCTCCACCCACTCCAACTGCTGCCCTTCTCTGAGCTCCCACGATTTTGGCAAGAAATTGACCCAGAAATGTTGCTCCCAGACTCAGAAGTTTCGTCCCAGATTGGGACACATCCTAATCCTATCATTAACGATACGTTTTCCCAAATTTTACCTAGAAATCTTGCTCCCAGATACAGAAATTTTCCTCAAAGATTGGGCCCTATCCTTAAGCATGTGTTTTGACAGAAATATGAACATTTTATGAATTTTATGGACTTTATGGACTTTATGGAGGAACAATTTTATGAACATTTTTGCCTGTATCTCCCGAATGGAGGGGGGTTGGGGGGTGGGACCAACACAGGGGTGCATGACGCACCCTACCCTACATCCCCATGCCTTCAGCTCAAATTATATATTTTTTTTGTGAAGTGTCCGCGATTTCCCACACTTTCTCAGACATCCACTCTTAAGGTGGACACTTTTGCGGTACACACCTGGCCCCGAATGCGTACCGCAAAATTGTCCGTCTCCCCAGGTATTTGAGCGCCCCGGAAGACAGAGGCGCCTGGGATATGGACACTTTTGGCGGTACACATATCCAATGGCGTGGATGTGTACTGCAAAAATGTCCACACACTAGGGACTCATCCATACAAAACCAACCCAAAGATTGGCCGATGGGTTCCTAAACTGCCCCTGGGACGTGACTTTTGTCACACCCTGTATGTCTACCTGCGGCCCTTCTGATAAAATCCACAGTGATATTGAAGCCTCTTCGGACATAGTTCATATCGCTCGTGAACTGGAGGAATGACCTGTTGGTGTTGAAGGTGAAGGTCTCACCCGACCTGACGCTTCCAGCCTTCCTGATCAAAAGGCAAGCTGTGCAATGTGCTACACAGCGACTACTCCTTGAAATTACCAACAAAAAAAAGGAACCTCTGGTGTGTTCAACACTTGGGGCAGCGTGTGGCCTAGTAATAGAGAATCGGCTTCTTGCGCGCATGGTCCTGGGTTCGATTCTGGCTGGATCCACTAGCGGATCCAAAGGGGGGGCGGGGGGGCGTGCCCCCACCTGTCGTGGTCGGCAAAGGGGGGCAGCGGGGGCAGGCGCTGGGGCAGAGAAGGGGCCGAGGGCAGGCGTTGGGGGCAGAGAAGGGGCAGGGGGCTGTCGTTTGGGGCAGAGAACGTCTCGGGGGCAGTCAAAGGGGGCGGAGGGGTTCCCAGACGAGAGGGTAGAGGGCCGAATCGGACTAATCTTGGCCAATTTCCAATAGATTTACACCCTTATAACTGGCAAATGTTTGCCTGCGGCGCTGTAGTGTATGGACGACTGCGTTTGGACTAAGGTTTTGACTCTATATTTTGGTTCAGTTCGCCCATCGAAAGTAGAGATGCACGTAAGGCGCGTAAAGGGGGCAAGGGATGGAAGCTGACCTAATGTGACTGTTTCGCCCAATAAAATAATGCTCAGATGTAGGTTGGAAAACCAAAATTTTCGCCTGCGGCGCGTGCTTTTGTGCATACTTTTTGGCCACAACTCATGCTAAATTCCTTGAAATTCTAAGGAATGAGGCAGTTAACATTGAAAATTTTCGCCTGCGGCGCGATTTCGGAAACTTGAACAAAATGTCTCATGTATTCTACTAAAAACAACCTTAAGAACCGCAAAAATGAAAAAATGTGTGTTTTGTAGCGACACTGCCTGTTGTAAGTGTTGAAAAACATGCGAAAAGTGGGCTCCAGCGCCTAACGCGCGAAATATAGCTCTCCAATTGAAATTTAAGCTGAAAAAAAAGCCCCCCCTGTCAGAAAATCCTGGATCCGCCAGTGGCTGGATCCACTACAATCTAAATCTGAAGGCTGGTTGCTTCTGAAGAGTCCTCTCCGCTCCAGCCTGGGCGCAAGCAGGGAGGCGAAACGCTCATTTTTAGTGAAAATATACAATCTAGAGCACTAAAATGTTAAACACGCTGGTTTCTAAACAGTGGGACCAATTGTCAACAAAACCTTAGAGTCTTGTCTACCTACAGCAAAAATTTCTGGCCAATATCTTGTCATTTGTCATAGCAGTTATTCAAGATTAAAATGTGGCACTCTAAAAAACCCCGTATTTTACATAACTTAATACATACCTAGTAGGAACAGTAGTCATTCTTAGCATAACCAATATTCAAAGTTTTCTTAGAGTCCCGTCCAAACCAACCAACAACAACAACAACAACATAGTGTACCCAATTGCGCATCGCGAACCTGTCGAGAAGATGTTCCAGTGGGTCCATATGATTGATGGAGTCATTATACAGTCCCAATTTGTCTCTGCGTTCGGTGTCAAATCGCTGGAACGTGAGGCGAACGACCGTGCCGGCTGGCGCCTGGACGCTCATGGTGCAGTTGGTGTTGTCGCAGTAATTGCGCGGATATTGGGGACTCAAGACTGTCACTGTGCTGTTGCCCTCAGGCGTGAGCGTCACGTCCTTGAAGTGGTGGCACGCGCAAGCTGAACGTTGACACATTTCGCGGTGAACTGTGTGGCCAACGCACGATTCGGAGCGCTCGTGACGACGGCGGTGAAGCCGGGCCGATTCTCAGGATTGCGGGTCCTCGCCTCCCACCGCAAGCGCAGTTGGCGCGTCTTGGACACCCGCGTTGCTTCGGACACTGGATGCCAAGCGTCAAATTGCCACCTACAGAACATGTGCACAGTCGTGTCCACAAGGGCGATGGGAGCGGGTTGGATATGACTCGTAGCTAGAGCTGTCTGCACATCTACCCATACACGTACGTACGTACGTACGTACGTACGATGCTCTTCCTCTCGATTAGGCTGTTCTAACAAAAGCCCATGTACATAGAATTCGAAATGATTGAGCTTACTGATCGGCGCCTCTGCAATGCATCTCCGTTAACCCGATACAGACGTAGTGAGAAACTAGGTATGGTACATACATAGTACCGTAAATCCTCCAATAGTGCCCCCGGGGCACTATTTTTTCAACCTCTCCTTACCCGGGGGGCACTATTCGAGGGGGGGCACTATTGGAGGGGGCTTCTATTATTTCAACCTAAAAATTTTGAATGGTAATGCTAGTTTCGCTGTCAAAATTGCCGATTTTTCGATGATTTTGATCACTTTTGCCACATTTAATGGTTGATTTACCGCTAATAGTTGCTGAAACGTACTATTATTGGTTAGTAGTAGTGTGTATACACGATATAAATGTACCTACCACTATATTTTTGCCCATAAAAGGCACATGGCACAACATACCCCTTACCCCCGGGGGCACTATTGGAGGGGGGGGGCACTATTGGAGGGGGGCTGTATTGGAGGATTTACGGTATGTAGGTTAGGTAGATTCTAGACTGGGTTAATTGAGGGGGGACGCGCGCCCCCTACTGTGCGCGGATAGATCTTTGACAGACAGAGCGCGCGTCCTTCCTATGCTTTAACGTGGGCTTGAGATTGCGACCCTCGCCACCCTGGGTGCGCACCCCCCATGGTTCCTGAGCACCCGAAACCCGACAGACCTCCGCCCGGGCCGGTTGTTGCTGAAGACGAAACGCATCGGATCGGTCGCATCCGTGTCGCTATCGCGAACGGTCAGCTCGTCGCCACTCGTCATTCGCAGCGTCGTGAACTGCAGCTCAATGGCGCGCGCGTCCAGCTCTGCAGTTGCGCCGCTGTGCATTAGAAAGCGGAACGCCGCGAGTGCTCTCTCGACGCGACGACGCACCTCTGACGACGCCATAGCAGGTCGTGAAGCCGCAGTACTTGCCGTTCTTTTTGGGCAGTTCGATGACTCGAGCCGCGTCCTCGGCCCCGATCTCCAGCAGAGGAGAGAAACATGGACAATGATTAGACTCGTTCGCTGAAAGGAAACGAACAAATAATGACAAATGGAACGCTGCAGTGCAATTGACCCAGCGCGTGTCTGATTGCAAAAGAAAGCCTGCCTGGTTTGCAAAACTTCCCAGTTACCGGAACTCACCATTGTGTCTAGAGTATCGAATGGTGAACCTGCGGCCATACGACCGTGGACCACTAGTGAACCTCACTGCAAAGCCATAACCCGCGGCGCTGTTGATGGGAGCGACGACAGTTGTGCTAGAGAGGCTGAATAGACGCATCGTTTGGCCACTCCGTTTGGCCCAGTGGCGCACATTGCTTGCATTTACACCTACCAGTCAAGCATGGTGACAGTGCCGTTTGGGCCCAGAGCTGCGAGGTAGATCCAGTCCCGAAAGACCCTCGTCATCAGGCGGTCGATGCTGAGACGGACGAAGTGGCCCGCCTTGGGCTCGATGCGCCAGGAGCAGTTGAGCGAGTGACAATAGTTGTGCGCCTGGTACTGGCTGGTTGGGGGCCCGAACGCGCCAGTGTCTGTCGAGTTGTCGAAAAGGACAGCCGTCGCTGGGCAGCTGCCCGAACAGGCATTGAGATCTGGAATTTGTGACACATGCTGTGCACACCAACCGGGAAGGTGCTGGAACTGCACGTGACATAAACAGCAGTGTAAAATCGATGAAGTAAAGTACATTCACCGTGCGTGCACAGTGCAACGCGTGTGTCAAGTCTGATGGTTACTGCCGAATCCATCCATCTATCACCTGATGGTCAACTGGTCAGACTTCGCACAGAACCGAATTATAAAGCAAATTATAAACGAATATAAACTAAATCTAACAACGGGCGACTGCACGTAGTACGACCATGTGTGTACATTTGCACCTGTGCCAGCAGCAGCACACGGTGTCTGGAAAAGCAGCATCAAGATGGCAACTCGCTGTTGCATGTTGGTGTTTTGGGGCTAATGCATACTGCTCAGGCCGACACAAATGCTCGATGCAAGCAGCAAGCAAAGGAGTGCGTTCAGTAAGCCTAGCGGAAAAGTCGGCGCCTGTTGTAACACGACACCTACTTGGCAAAAATGTCGTGCCCGACCGCCGCATGAACCCTACAACAGTGCCTCCCTCTCCTATGGTGCAACTTTTGCAATGGTGCCCCCCGGCACATGCACATCTCACCAACATCCTCCGGGCAAAATCCTTCCCCTTCCGAAACAAATTTCTGGATCCGCCGCTGTCCTCCCAGCTATGTGATTACACTTGGCAGTAATGCACTGTAGACGTTACTACAAACAAGCGCAATGTATAGCAAGCATATGCAACGTACATACGTACGCACATGACCGCATGACGATTTTCAACCGCAAGTACACTCACTATTTTGGCGCACATTTATCACAACGCAGTGGTGGTGGTGGTGGTGGCGGCCGGATTGGCCACAACGACCGAGGGTAAAGAGAGTCGGTGACTCCGTCTACCCTTCTTGGGCAGGCCCAGCGACCTGCGCTTCTCCAGATTGTTGTTGTTGCTGCCCGGCTTTTCGGGCTTGCTTGCCCCTTTCGGTGTCTTGCCGCTGCTCCTGTAGGCGAACTGGGTGGTCTGGCAGATGGCCTGATTGGGACCGGAACCACGGCCTTTGCCCGTGCCCCTGGCCGAGCAACCGAGGAACACTAGAAATTCGTCCCGGTACTTGGTGCTGAACGCCATGTAGATGACGATCGTGGCGGCCGAGTTGAAGGCCACCGGGGGACGCGAGTGGGGAAATTTGCATTTTTGTACCAGTGCATGAAAAATGATACTGTTTTAAATATTACGGTAGGTAGACGATGCGCCGACTCGCGTCCCAGAAGGTTGCTGACGTCGGTGGCGGCGGAGAAGAGGGCGCCGTGCGAGGGGAAGGCGTGCACGCCCAACAGGCGAAGATTGTCCCAGAAATTGTTGAGCGTCGCCAGCGTGCCGCAGAGCAGAAACAGCGCCACGACGGCGACCGAGAGAGGCGAGTGGCGCCACCCTTTCCACTGCGTTAGCAGCATAGACTAGACTTGGCTAAATCACTTTGTTGTACTTTTTTGTTGGAATTTTGGAAACTTGTCAAGAGCTACAGCATTTTCAGCAGCTCGAGCGATTTATTGGTCTTCCTTCACCTCAATTTTTATTGCGCACTGAGTTTAGAAAGCGACGTTTTTGTTTATCCCATGCAAAAAGTCTTTTTCTAAGTTTCCTGCTCAGCTCTGGTACTTGAACCCCATGGGTCTGTCTGCGGCAATCGAAAATTTACTAGCAGTCTACCAGCTACACCGCACAACTGACAGTATTTGGGGGCGGCACGCGCCAGCATCATGGTTGTGCTGCGCTCTCGACGGAGCTGCTCGCGCCGCTGCTGCTGCGCCGGCGAGGGCGAGTGACGACCGCCCGCTCCCTCGCTGCTGCACCGACTCGGCGTCGGCGTCGACAGCATGGACGGACTGAATGAAGTGAGTCCGGGAAACAGTTGGATGATACAGTGTTCTCAGTCCAGAGAAAACGACAAACAGACAGACGGGTGTATTTTTTTGGATCAACACTGTACCCTTGCAAAAGGACAGCGTATGGCTTAGTGGTAGAGAATCGGCCTCTTGAGCGCATGGTCGCGGTTCGATCCTTGGTGGATCCACTGCATGGAGGATTTTCCTCTCAATGGATCTTCTCGTGCTGTCGTTGTCGTTGCCGTGGATTACGGATTGCGTTCTTCCAAATGTCTTTTATTAATTACTAGCCGCTTCAACTCAGGACTCCTGCTTGCAAAGTACTCCAAAGTGGTTCAACATCAATTTGTCTCATGAAATAAAATAATGTTGAGAATACTCATTTGTACAATGATGAAGCACTGCACTGATGAAACTGCAAAGTGTTGGAATGCAGGTCACCCAAAGCCAATGCATGTCAACCAACGCATTTGCATGAATACTAAAGAATTGCTTGTAACACCCACTCTGTTTTAAATACATTTCATATCAACACACCCACGACGTAAATTGGAGACATGCGCTGAGACTCGTTTGCAGAAGTTTTGTTTTATTTTCTGTGGTGATGCTATGTGGCCGGGGGGGGGGCGCAGAGCATAGGCTTTTCGGTGTGTCTGTTTGTATGTGTTGTATGTTCAAAAACGTTTTGCTCTCGCAACCCAACACGAACAATCCGAAACATGCACAAAACGCGCACACAAAGAAGACCATGAACCGATGCAAGGGGGGGGGGGGGGGGGGGCTGGAGAGAATGGGAGAACCCGAAAATAGTTTATCGCCCAGAGGCCCTCAAAGGTCGAGTAGCTCAATGACCAATGGGGGGTTGGGGGCGAGAAAAGGCAGAGATTGTTGCTATATCTGAGAAACCTTTCATCTCTTTTGTCGTTTGTCATTCATCATTAAAAACGTGCTCAGAAATGATTCAGTATCAATATTTTCATGTCCTCAGTAGTGACTCATCATCAATACAACATGTCATAAAATCATGCTGTGAATGCTCAGTTTAAAAACAACAATGACGAATCTGTAAAGTGCTGCAGTAAAAGCCAAAGGAAGTCAACCAATGCAACCAATGCACTTCTGCAACACAGGAAAACATTTTACCTTTTTTGTTGTAACGCTTTGTTCTTGCATCATTACATCTCCAGTCATTACATTCGATAGTAAAAATTAGGCACAATACCATCTTGAGCAGACTCATATTATTTGCATTGTTCTAACACCATAAATCCCATATAGGCAGTGGGCTAATTGTTTTAATCAGCCCTTCAGACTCAGCTAATAATAATTGGCTTTTTTGTACTCTGCATGGTTGCTCACATATGTTCATGCACCTTGATCTGCAGGCGCAAGGCCTTTGGACCTGGTCTAAGCTACGATCGCGGTCCGACGCTTCCGATTCCATTCCAGCCCGCCGTGGGCGGGCGGTTTTCGGCGGGCTTCGGCTTGTGTCTTCCTTACGTCGTCTTTTTTTTTGGCAAAACACAATTGTTGCGTCCGCGTCCGCTGCGTCCGAAACCTAAGCGAAGCCTAAGCCTAAGCCTAAGCGAAGCATAAGCCTAAGCCAAATCAAAGCCAAAGCGTAAGCCTAAACAAAGTCTGGACTGAGCCTAAGCAAAGCCTAAAATTAAGAAAGTTTTCATCGAACGCAGCAGCGGACGCGGACGCATCAATTGTTTTCAGCCGTTTTTTTTTTTCGGGGAAATCCAAGTTCATTGGGCCATTGGACCGGGCGAAACGCACCACAATATCTCATTTATTACGTTTAATGCGTCGACGATCAGTGCTCAACGCCAAGAAAAACTAAAACAACGCACCACTAAAACGCTAACACATACACGCGCATGCGTGCGTGCGCCCACTCGCGAGTCCGTGCGTGCGTGCGTGCGTGCGTGCGTGCGTGCGTGCGTGCGTGCGTGCGTGCGTAGGTGCGATCGAGCGTGCGCGTGCGTGCATGCACGTGTCCATGTTCATGTGCATGCGTGTGCGTGCGTGCGCGTTCGTGCGCACGTACGTGCGTGCTTGCGTGCATGCGTGCGTGCGTGCGTGCGTGCATGTGCGTGTCCGTGTCCATGTGCGTGCGTGCGTGCTTGCGTGCGTGCGTGCGTGCGCGTGCGTGCGTGCATGCGCGTGTCCATGTCCATGTGCGTGTGCGTGCGTGCGTGCGTGCATGTGTGTGTAATACAAGTTTTCATAGGGCTAACACCTGTAAAACAAAGTAAAAAATAATAAAAAGTTCAAAGTTTTTTATAGCATAAACACGTGAAAAACAAAAAAAGTTATAAACAAAAAGTTTACAAGTATTTTTGTGGCAGAGGATTGATACCAGGAGCCCCAGAAAAGTAACGACATCATAACCACTACACCATTGATCTGTACGGAACTTTTTTCGAAACACTTCTGATAAGTCAGAAGCGCGCATAAAATGTGCTGTATTTTCATATAATTTATTTATATTTGCATAACGCATGGATTACGACAGCTTCAGTAATGCCACTCTTATTTTGATGGTAAAATGTGCCAAGCAAGCTTAACTCAATCCATCCAGCAGAACTCTGTGCTGCATAGCAAACCGAACCCACAAACAGTCATACTACTGTACAAAAGGATAATGCTATATCTTGTCATTACTGTAGCAGATTGAAAAACGAATGCCAGATTCGTGATCACCACGGTCGATTACATATATCCCAAGCAGATTTGACACTGAATTCTCAAATTTGATCAAACGCAATTTGCATATTCAATGTGTCGTATCTCGCGATTACGGTATCGCACTGGAAAACGGATGTGATATTCGTAATCAGCACGGTCGATTACATATATCCCAAGCAGAATTGACACTGAATTCTCAAATTCGATCAAACACGTATGCGAAATTTGTATAACTCGCGGATTACGGTAGCTATCGTAAATCCGGCCCTTAAATGACGGTGAAGTTTCCCACGGCAGCTTCATACAAAATTTCAGCTCAATCCATCCAGCGCAACTCTCTGCGCTGCGTTGCAGACACACAGACAGACAGACATTGTGCTTTAGTAATATAGACCAGAGCACTGGAGGTGGGGGCTTGAGATTGCCCACCATAATTGCATTGAATTCACAATGTTGAGAGGATTTGTCTGATATGCAACATGCCATACTTTTATGGACCATGTATGTACATACATTATCTCTTGGTTACAGTAGCACATTTGTACAGACGCACATGGAACAGTAAAAGTTCAATAGCCGATCACATACCCCCCCCCCCATAGAAGCCTTGTGGTTTGTTAGCTCCTATCTTCTAAAGTTTTTTGACATTGGCAGCCTTGGTTTGTAATGCATAGCATTGGACCCTGGTAAGAGTAAGACATCAACATAGGCAAACTGAGGCCAAAGTACTGTAGGTTATTTACATAGGAAACTTTGCTAGGCAGACTGTAGGCTTGTAGACCTAATGCTTTTCACATTAGTGGCATGAGACCCAAGAATTGCCAAGGTTTGTGATTGCTGAGTACCTAGGCCATGTTAGAGTAGGATGGACATTCACTGATTAGGCTTGAGATTGTCCACCATGCTTGCATTGAATGTGCAATGTTGGGAGGATTTGTTCAGTATGCAACACGCCATAGTTTGATGGACAATGTATGTACATTGTATGTATTGGACCCTGGTTACAGTAATACATTGTGTATGCAATGTTGCAAGGCAAATTGAGGTTATTTACAGAAGTAACTTTGCTAGGCAGGCAGACTGTAGGCTGGTAGGATTAATGCGTTTCACATTAGTGACATACCCTAAGACCCAAGAATCGCCTAGGTTTTTGTCATTGCTGATTGGCCATGTTAGAGTAGGACTTGCATTGAATTCGCAATGTTAAAAGCATTTGTTCAGCATGTAACATGCCATAGTTTGATGGACCATGTATGTGTGGTTGCAGTTTGCACTCCATGGACACACTACGTGTCCAAATGAGTGTACAATTTGTAAACCTTTGTTTACTGTTCAAAATGGCGCTTTCGTCTAATTAGGGCGCATTTCTACGGATCCAGTCAAAACCCCTGAAGCGCCCTATAGCTTTTTGGCAGTATGAGTGGAGTAGCGAATGAACCAATGGACGGGCAGCTGAGTTCACAACTGGGCTGCGACGACGCCATCGATTACGGCGGCAATGATGGCAATGACAAATGCAGAGCAGCTGCCAGTGCCAGCTCTTTGGCTTCTAGCCAGTGGTGTAGCCAGGGGGAAGGGGGAAGCTGCCCCCCCCCCCTCCCCAAAATTCTCCAAAACTCAAATTTGTTTAACTTGGTACCCTCTGTTGCAATGCGCCAATATGGGCATTTTTCTCAATTTCAACGCATATAATGATGAAAATGACACTAAAGAACCGAATTTTCGGTTTTTGACATGCAGGTACACCTAGACCCATACATGTAACTGGGGGGGGGGGGGGGTTGGGGGGGGGTTACCCACCCCCAGGTCAAAAGTTGCCCCTCCCCAACAGAATTTTTCAAGTTTTCCAACTTGTCTACAACTGTAAAAAGTAGGGTATTTTTCGCCTTTTTTAGTGTTTTTTAACCTAAAACAGCTAAACAACGCTATTTCCCCCCCCCCCCCCCCCCACCCGGTTACATGTATGCCTAGACCTAGCAGCCTTAGATTGGATTTAATGCATAGCATTGGACTCTGCTTACAGTAAGACATATACAATGTTGCAAGGCAAACTGAGGTTAATTACATAAGTAGCTTTGCTAGGCAGACTGTAGGCTTGTTGGCGTAATGCTTTTCACATTAGTGACATAAGACCCAAGAATTGCCTAGGTTAGTGATTGCTTATTAGCCATGTTAGAGTAGAGTGGACATTCACTGATTAGAAGAGTGTGTCTACTGTTCAAAATGGGGCTTTTGCCTAATTGGGGCGCTTTTCTAAGCATTCAGTCAAAACCCCTGAAGCGCTCTAGAGTTGTTGGCAGTATGAGCAGAGTAGCGAATGAAACAATGAATGGGCAGCAGAGTTCACAACTGGGCGGCGACGACGCTCAACGCCAAAACGCACAGCAGCTGCCTCTGCCTTTATGGCCAAGGCGAGGTTGGCGTCGCGCTGCTGGTTGCAGCTCCTTGGCTTCTAGCAGGCAGGAAGCCAACAGTCAATTCAGCTGGCAGCTGCATCCTTGCTGAAGCTGAGGGCGACTGTTAGTCGATTCTAAAGCAGAAAATGAATGGCCAAGTGCACTGCATATTGCGCGAGCGCAACCGCTGAAGAGGTTGTCCACTCACAATCAGATGCAGAACTGGACCGAAGCCGCTAGCCGAGAAACATGTCCGCGGGGCAGAGCGCGTCGTGGCAGTTGTAACTGCAGTTGTTATCTGCAGCGTCTTCTCCATGCCATCAGCCCTACTTGTGGCAATGGCAACGCTGCGCAAGGATTGCAACAGAGGCGAACTCTCGTCGTGCGGCAGCGGCCGCTTAGCAGAGTTCGCGAGAGCTTTTCGTGGCGCGTCCACTCATGGCGATTTGAGCGGTTCCTAGTCCGCCGACGCGAGGGAGCGATTGCGAGGCGACCACTGCCAAGTCTGCTACACGTGGCCGCCAGTCCACTGCACTGGGTGCGTGCGTCCTAGGTACTCATCAGCAGACGTTGTTTGTCTGGCCTGGGAGAAAGGACAGCGGGCGCGTGCAGTGGCCACTGTCCACCAAGACATGATGGGCCCCATATGCACATCGGCAGGCGTACGTACACTCTCATCATTAGACGGCGCGCTGGCTAGGGAGCGAGCAGCGGCCCTATGTACGTGCGTCGATCGCGCCCCACTGACTGGTGCGCGCGCGGCCGCACCGACTGGCGGACCGACGCGCGAACGGGACGGGGAGGCCGCGCGGGCGAACGCACGATTACACGCTAGAGCTAGAGCGGGATTTTTCGCCTAAAAGTGGAATAATTCAAATTTGGCGAGGGGGGTTCGCGCCAAAGCGAAATTGGTGCGAGAACGTTCGGCCGCGCTTCCGTCCGTACCGAATTCGGCGCGATCCGTTGGGCGCAACGACCGCGCGGCCGTCACATAGATTAGCGTTGGGCTATATGCGGACAGACGTCACAGTGGCGATTAGTTATTAGTAGACCAGAGCACTGGAGGTGGGGGCTTGAGATTGCCCACCATAATTGCATTGAATTCACAATGTTGAGAGGATTTGTCTGATATGCAACATGCCATACTTTTATGGACCATGTATGTACATACATTATCTCTTGGTTACAGTAGCACATTTGTACAGACGCACATGGAACAGTAAAAGTTCAATAGCCGATCACATACCCCCCCCATAGAAGCCTTGTGGTTTGTTAGCTCCTATCTTCTAAAGTTTTTTGACATTGGCAGCCTTGGTTTGTAATGCATAGCATTGGACCCTGGTAAGAGTAAGACATCAACATAGGCAAACTGAGGCCAAAGTACTGTAGGTTATTTACATAGGAAACTTTGCTAGGCAGACTGTAGGCTTGTAGACCTAATGCTTTTCACATTAGTGGCATGAGACCCAA
This sequence comes from Paralinhomoeus sp. GSCO2_6, assembly GCA_030248085.1. Classification (NCBI taxonomy): domain Eukaryota; kingdom Metazoa; phylum Nematoda; class Chromadorea; order Monhysterida; family Linhomoeidae; genus Paralinhomoeus; species Paralinhomoeus sp. GSCO2_6. Next base: position 67,280 of record JASAMY010000703.1, read on the forward strand.
GAATTGCCAAGGTTTGTGATTGCTGAGTACCTAGGCCATGTTAGAGTAGGATGGACATTCACTGATTAGGCTTGAGATTGTCCACCATGCTTGCATTGAATGTGCAATGTTGGGAGGATTTGTTCAGTATGCAACACGCCATAGTTTGATGGACAATGTATGTACATTGTATGTATTGGACCCTGGTTACAGTAATACATTGTGTATGCAATGTTGCAAGGCAAATTGAGGTTATTTACAGAAGTAACTTTGCTAGGCAGGCAGACTGTAGGCTGGTAGGATTAATGCGTTTCACATTAGTGACATACCCTAAGACCCAAGAATCGCCTAGGTTTTTGTCATTGCTGATTGGCCATGTTAGAGTAGGACTTGCATTGAATTCGCAATGTTAAAAGCATTTGTTCAGCATGTAACATGCCATAGTTTGATGGACCATGTATGTGTGGTTGCAGTTTGCACTCCATGGACACACTACGTGTCCAAATGAGTGTACAATTTGTAAACCTTTGTTTACTGTTCAAAATGGCGCTTTCGTCTAATTAGGGCGCATTTCTACGGATCCAGTCAAAACCCCTGAAGCGCCCTATAGCTTTTTGGCAGTATGAGTGGAGTAGCGAATGAACCAATGGACGGGCAGCTGAGTTCACAACTGGGCTGCGACGACGCCATCGATTACGGCGGCAATGATGGCAATGACAAATGCAGAGCAGCTGCCAGTGCCAGCTCTTTGGCTTCTAGCCAGTGGTGTAGCCAGGGGGAAGGGGGAAGCTGCCCCCCCCCCTCCCCAAAATTCTCCAAAACTCAAATTTGTTTAACTTGGTACCCTCTGTTGCAATGCGCCAATATGGGCATTTTTCTCAATTTCAACGCATATAATGATGAAAATGACACTAAAGAACCGAATTTTCGGTTTTTGACATGCAGGTACACCTAGACCCATACATGTAACTGGGGCGGGGGGGGGGGGGGGTTGGGGGGGGGGGTTACCCACCCCCAGGTCAAAAGTTGCCCCTCCCCAACAGAATTTTTCAAGTTTTCCAACTTGTCTACAACTGTAAAAAGTAGGGTATTTTTCGCCTTTTTTAGTGTTTTTTACCCTAAAACAGCTAAACAACGCTATTTACCCGGTTACATGTATGCCTAGACCTAGCAGCCTTAGATTGGATTTAATGCATAGCATTGGACTCTGCTTACAGTAAGACATATACAATGTTGCAAGGCAAACTGAGGTTAATTACATAAGTAGCTTTGCTAGGCAGACTGTAGGCTTGTTGGCGTAATGCTTTTCACATTAGTGACATAAGACCCAAGAATTGCCTAGGTTAGTGATTGCTTATTAGCCATGTTAGAGTAGAGTGGACATTCACTGATTAGAAGAGTGTGTCTACTGTTCAAAATGGGGCTTTTGCCTAATTGGGGCGCTTTTCTAAGCATTCAGTCAAAACCCCTGAAGCGCTCTAGAGTTGTTGGCAGTATGAGCAGAGTAGCGAATGAAACAATGAATGGGCAGCAGAGTTCACAACTGGGCGGCGACGACGCTCAACGCCAAAACGCACAGCAGCTGCCTCTGCCTTTATGGCCAAGGCGAGGTTGGCGTCGCGCTGCTGGTTGCAGCTCCTTGGCTTCTAGCAGGCAGGAAGCCAACAGTCAATTCAGCTGGCAGCTGCATCCTTGCTGAAGCTGAGGGCGACTGTTAGTCGATTCTAAAGCAGAAAATGAATGGCCAAGTGCACTGCATATTGCGCGAGCGCAACCGCTGAAGAGGTTGTCCACTCACAATCAGATGCAGAACTGGACCGAAGCCGCTAGCCGAGAAACATGTCCGCGGGGCAGAGCGCGTCGTGGCAGTTGTAACTGCAGTTGTTATCTGCAGCGTCTTCTCCATGCCATCAGCCCTACTTGTGGCAATGGCAACGCTGCGCAAGGATTGCAACAGAGGCGAACTCTCGTCGTGCGGCAGCGGCCGCTTAGCAGAGTTCGCGAGAGCTTTTCGTGGCGCGTCCACTCATGGCGATTTGAGCGGTTCCTAGTCCGCCGACGCGAGGGAGCGATTGCGAGGCGACCACTGCCAAGTCTGCTACACGTGGCCGCCAGTCCACTGCACTGGGTGCGTGCGTCCTAGGTACTCATCAGCAGACGTTGTTTGTCTGGCCTGGGAGAAAGGACAGCGGGCGCGTGCAGTGGCCACTGTCCACCAAGACATGATGGGCCCCATATGCACATCGGCAGGCGTACGTACACTCTCATCATTAGACGGCGCGCTGGCTAGGGAGCGAGCAGCGGCCCTATGTACGTGCGTCGGTCGCGCCCCACTGACTGGTGCGCGCGCGGCCGCACCGACTGGCGGACCGACGCGCGAACGGGACGGGGAGGCCGCGCGGGCGAACGCACGATTACACGCTAGAGCTAGAGCGGGATTTTTCGCCTAAAAGTGGAATAATTCAAATTTGGCGAGGGGGGTTCGCGCCAAAGCGAAATTGGTGCGAGAACGTTCGGCCGCGCTTCCGTCCGTACCGAATTCGGCGCGATCCGTTGGGCGCAACGACCGCGCGGCCGTCACATAGATTAGCGTTGGGCTATATGCGGACAGACGTCACAGTGGCGATTAGTTATTAGTAGACCAGAGCACTGGAGGTGGGGGCTTGAGATTGCCCACCATAATTGCATTGAATTCACAATGTTGAGAGAATTTGGTTGATCTGCAATACACCATACTTTGGTGAACGACGTACATTGTACCCTGACTACAGTAGTACCTTTGCACAGACACATGTGGAACAGTAAAAGTTCAGTAGACCATTACATACCCGGCCCCCCCCCCCACACATCGAAGCCTTACAGTTGGTTTATTAGCTTCTATCCTCTGAGGTTTTGACATACTCCTACCTAGACCCTAGGATGTTCGAAGCCTTGGGTTGTAATTTATAGCATTGGACCCTGGTTACAGTAAGGCATCTCTACAATGTTGCAAGGCAAACTGCTGTGGGGATTACAGTAGGTTATTTACATAAGTAACTTAGTTAGGTACCCTGTAGGCTTGTAGGCTCAATGCTTTATGCATCAATGGAAAAGGCCCCAGATTGCCTAGGTGTGCAATTATGCCCAGGGGGCTAATCATAGGGTTGCAGTACATGGCTGATGTAACCACTTGCTGGACCTGGCTAGGCATACCTAGCTTAGGATGCGCACACTGTCATCTGTGTGCACGCATACATACATGGCACAAACGCAATTACAGATCATGCACATACATATTGTGGTTGTGCGATTTGTTTCCAGGTATTCAGTCAAACCCCCTAAAGCGCCCTAGAATTTGTGGCATCATGAGCAGAGTAGCAAATGAATCAATGAACGGGCAGCCGAGTTGACAACTGGGGCGACGACGACGCCCAACGATTACAGCAACAGCAAATGCACAGCAGCTGCCTCTGCGTTGTCAACGAAGCCGAACGAAGTCGGTATCATGATGTTTGCTGTAGGTCTTTGGCTCTAGCGAAGTAGGCCACGGCAGCTGCGCCCTTAGTAGAGCTGTGGTCGACTGTTGCTCGTTTCTAAGGGCAGAAAATGACCCAAGTGCCTTGCGCATTGCGCGAGCGCTCCAGCTGAGGAGCTTGTCCACTCAGCAGCCGCCTCAGGTGCAGAACCAAACTGAAGCCGCTGGCCGAGCAACCTGTTTATAGCATCGTCAACTCATGAGCAGAACTGCCTTCGCCGAGGGCCAGTTCGCTGCCACGATTCTGGGGGGGGGGGGGGCGTTGGGGGGGGGGGGGGTAGCGTTAAACCCAGTACCTAGGGGGATGGGACCCCCAGGCATGTCTTGAAGTTGACAACTGGGGCGGCGGCGACGCCCAACGATTGTCAACTGCCTCTGTTTTGTCAACGGCGAAGCCGAGGTTGGCGTCGCACCAGCGGCCACCCTCTGTAGCTTGTAGCAGGCAAGGAGGAGTCGACCGAGGCTGATGGCCGCTGCAACTGCGTCCTTGCTAGAGCCTAGGTCGACTGTTGGTCGTTTCTAAGGGTAGAAAATGGCGAAGCACCCTACGCATTGCGCGACCCCACCCGCTGAGGAACGCGTATGCTCAGCAGCCGCCTCAGAGGCAGAACTGGACCGAAACCGCTTGCCGAGACAAATGTTTATGCCATCATCGTCTCGTGTGCAAAATTGCCCTCGTCGTGGGGTGGAGCAACCCGTCGTAGTAGTTGTAACCGCAGTTGTCATCCGCCAGTTCTGTCGCATCGTGGCCGCGTTTTCAACACTGTGCTGGCAGCAACGCCGCCCAATGCGGCTGTACCGCGCGTTTTCATCGCGCGTCCGCTCGTGGCGACTTGAGGCGTTCCTTCTCCATATGACTGCCAAGCGAGTGGGAGGCTACCGGTTTCTGCCAGTACACTGCACTGGGCGTGTGCGCTGCGTACATGTATATGTAGGTAGGTCAGATGTTGTTTGTCCGGCCTGGGAGAGGGGGCAGTGGGTGTTCGCTCACTGGGCAGCAGCGTTCATTCCCACCAAGAGAAGGGGCCCCAGACGCACATTAGTGGCGTGTCTGGCTCTCGCTACCGTACTCGCGTGTGCATTAGGTAGCGTTGTTATGACCAAACCCTTGGGTCGGCTCTCACCCTTAGAAGAGGCCGACCTCTGGCGCGTCAATTGTGCTCTGGCGTCCTCTCGTCGTAAATGGGACGCTGCCTACAAAGGACTCTGCCGCCGAGTCTCTCCCACGCCGAGGCGCCATTGTCTTACGACTATTGTGAGCGCGGCGCGCCTCATCCGTCCGCCTGTCCATCTGTCGAGGCGGGCACTCTATTCTCGACTCGACTCGATTCTCTGTTCCCTGTTTGTTGGTCTAGTTAGAAAACGAGTGTGCAGGAGAACTACCGTAATCGCACACGACAGGCCAACACAACATTGGCGTGACCTATGGCTTCGAATCTCGCGCCTGCACCCAACCGGTTTCTCGAGCATGCCGGCGACCCTCCATTGCCATGGCCCATCTGGTACCAGCTCTTCGAGCGCTACCTCTTCCTGCTGGACAGAGGCAAGCCAGAAGCACAGCGACTGACGGAGGAAGACAAGAATTCCCTCCTGTTCACGCTACTGGGCAGCGAGGGCACGCGCCGCTTCTCGTCACATCCGACTGCAGCGCAGATCGCCACGGCCCCACACGCGGACTTTGCGGCGGCAGTGAAATCGCTGTTCACTCTGCCCACCAACCCTGTGGCGGCTCACGTCGAGTTCCATCGGCGACTACAAGGACACTCTGAGACGACTACAGAGTACGTCACAGCTCTACGCAGCCTCATGGCTGACTGCGACTTCCACGGTCAAGCGAACTACCACCTGGCCATCCAGTTGGCCGCCGGCTGCCGCGATTCCGCGACACAGCGGAAGCTCCTCACGCAGTCAAAGGTGGACTTCAACGACTTCGTCGCAATCATGCAGGCCGACGAAACTGCAGCCGCCAGCGCGGCCACACTGCGCACTGGACAACCGGCTGCCGGTCTCAGCGTCTGCAAAGCGTCTGTCGCGTCTGGCAACAAGGGCGGCAGGACGCGCGGCAACACACGCCGCGACACGCCCACACACAAGTTTGGCCAGACGCCTCGCTCTGGTTGCGCCGGCTGCGGCAGCTCGTCTCACAAATACAAAGACGACGCGTGCCCTGCGCGCAATGCTACATGCAGCTACTGCTCTGGATCGGGACACTACGAGCGTTGCTGTTACAAGAAAAAGCGCCAGTCAACGGGACAGCCGCACACAAAGGCTCTCCATCTGGCCACTACCGCAGCTAGCACGCCGCTGGCTGTCAAGAGATCCTCTACAGCGGTCCCTGCGACCCAAGGCTCTTTCTACTGCCGCGTTGGTTTCACCACTTCGGCTGGGACTATCTACTTAGACTCGGAAGTGGACAGCGGCTCTGACGTCACAGTCGTCACGCGCAAGCAGCATCGTCAGCTGTTTGGTGCCTGTCCGCTGCAGCCCTTCACAGGGGCTCTCAGCAACTTCGACGGGTCCAACACCCATCCACTGGGTACTTTTGCCGCTACTGCTCACTACAAGGACAAGTCGGCAGAGTGCTCTGTCTTCGTCCTTCCTGACAGCTGCTCGTCTGTCATCGGCAAAAACCTGATCCAGGACTTGCACCTGCAGCTGGACGGCCAGACAATGACTGTCAGGCAGTTGACAATGGCAGACACTCAGCAACTGCTGGCGCCGTTTCCTGCTCTCACATCTACAGAGATGGGACGTCTGCCTGGATTCAAGCACACAATTGCTCTGTCTTCTGAGGCGAAGCCTGTCGCTCAGAAGCTCCGTCCTCTGCCACTCTCTCGTCGGGACGCAGTTGAACGCGAGATCCAGTCCATGGCGGACAAGGGCATCTGGGAGCGCGTAGACAAGTCGGACTGGGCGCACCACTTGGTGGCTGTCGCCAAGCCTGATGGAGGCGTGCGTCTGACAACGGACCTGTCTCCTCTCAACGTCTACGTCACGCCGAACCGCTTCCCATTGCCTACAATCAACGAGCTCTTCCTCGAGCTCAAAGGCGCGACTTGCTTCTCCAAGCTCGATGTACGCAAGGCGTTCTATCACTTCGAGTTGGACGAGGAGAGCCGCCCACTGACAACGACGCTGACACACCTGGGGCTGTTCCAGTACCGCGTCCTCCCCATGGGCTTGAAGGACGCCGCCTCTGTCTGCCAACAGCAGATCAGTCTGGCTCTTGCTGATTGCCCTGGCACTCGCGTTTATGTCGACGACATCATCGTGTTCGGAGCCACACAAGCCGAACACGACGCTCGTCTGCAGCAGGCTCTGCGAAAGCTGAACGACAATGACTTTCGCCTGCAGCTGCCCAAGTGCGTCTTTCGCGCAGTGCAGATCACTTGCGTCGGCCACATCATTGGCAATGGCCAGATTCGGCCGGACCCAAAGAACATTCAGCCGATAACTGAATGTCCGACGCCGTCGACGACAAAGCATGTCCAGCGCTTTCTGGGCATGATCAACTACTTCTCTGACTTTCTGGCTGACGTCGCCACATTAGCCGAACCGCTGCGCGCTCTCACGCGCAAGAACGCACGGTTTCGATGGACTCAAGCGTGCCAGAAGTCTTTCGATACTCTCAAGGCCATGGTAGCTGACAAGCTGCAAGTTTACGTCTTCGATCCTAACACTCCAACCATCTTGGAGACGGATTCCTCGGACGTTGGCCTTGGCGCTGTTCTTCTTCAGCAGCAGCACGGACGAGAGGTGCCCATTGCCTTTGCCTCTCACACGCTGCAAGACAGAGAGCGCAACTACGCCACAAACGAGCGTGAAGCGCTCGGCTGTCTGTGGGCTTGCGAACGATTCGAAAAGTTTCTGCTGGGACGACACTTTCATCTTCGCACTGACCACGCTGCTCTGACAACCCTGCTGAAACGCCCTGCCAGCCAGCGCCAATCTCGGAAGTTTGAACGCTGGTGTCAGCGGCTCGCAGCTTTCGACTTCACACCTGTCTACAAGAAAGGCAGTGACAACAAGGTCGCAGACTGGCTCTCACGACTGGAGCTCAAAGCTCAATCTTATGCGATCGACACTCTGGAACACTTGCCAGTGCGCAAGCTGGCTCTGGACGGCATCTCCTTTGCTCAGTTCCAAGCTGCTACCGCTGCAGATGCTCTCCTGCAGCAAGTTGCTCGTCATATTCGCACAGCCTGGCCTCCACACAAGAAAGCGCCGCTGGAGCTGAAACGCTACAGCAACATTAGCCACGAGCTCAGCTACAGCAAGGGACTCCTCTACCGCAATGAAGAGCGAGTGGTTGTCCCAGCAGCACTACAGCAGCGCCTCCTACGTCTTGCTCATGCTGCCCACCCTGGCATAGTGCGAATGAAGCGCACCATGCGGCATACGTTCTGGTGGCCCGGCATGGACGGCCACATCGAGCAGCTGGTGCGCCATTGCGTCGCCTGCCAACGCAGCGACAAGTCGACGCCACCCGCTGCAGTCCCAGTGACACCTGTGCCTCTTCCAACTGCCTGCTGGGAAAAGGTTGGAATCGACATAACAGGACCGTTCTACACAGCGCCTGTTAACCAGCGCTTTGTTGTGGTGCTGATGGACTACTACAGCAAGTATCCCGAAGTACTGCTGACAGGTGACATCACCAGCTCTCGCATTATCAACTGGTTGGCTGACCAGTTTGCACGCTACGGCAACCCACAAAGCCTCTTGAGCGACAACGGTAGCCAGTTTGTCAGCGCAGAGTTCCAACAGTTCCTCGCCGCCAGGAACATCCAGCATCTGCGCTCGGCTGTCTACAACCCTCAGGAGTGTGGCCTCGTGGAAGCCTTCAACCGCCACATCAAACATGGCGCGCAAGCTTTCACTGCTGATAACACCTCTTGGACTGACGGGATTCGTCAGCTGCTGTTCCAGTTTCGCGCAACAGCTCCTACGCCCAGCGCTACGAGCCCTGCCGAACTGTTTCTCGGACGACCTCTGAGAATGGACTTCCAGCTGCCTGCAGCCCCAATGACAACAGCCTCATCTCCCGCGAACTCTGACGCTCCATTGACACAGGACCTGCCGGCCACGTCTCCTTCAGGGCGCCCACAAAACCGCGGTCCCTACCAAGTTGGCGATCGCGTCGTCACACGCCTTCCACAAGTGCTGAAAGGACAATCGCCCCGGTCCACTCCCAAGACTGTGACGGCCATCCTGGGCGCCTGGACCTATCACCTCAACGACGGCCAAACGTGGAACGCTCGAAAGATGCGCCGCTTCTACGAGGCGGCGGCAGAACCCCACATCGCTGTCTGCCCAAGCGCACCTCCCCCACGACACTCCACTCGCGCGAACTTCGGCCAGCCCCCAGCGCGCTTCTCTCCGATCGCTTGAAGACAAGAAGAGGAGGAGGAGGGGATGGTGGCGTGTCTGGCTCTCGCTACCGTACTCGCGTGTGCATTAGGTAGCGTTGTTATGACCAAACCCTTGGGTCGGCTCTCACCCTTAGAAGAGGCCGACCTCTGGCGCGTCAATTGTGCTCTGGCGTCCTCTCGTCGTAAATGGGACGCTGCCTACAAAGGACTCTGCCGCCGAGTCTCTCCCACGCCGAGGCGCCATTGTCTTACGACTATTGTGAGCGCGGCGCGCCTCATCCGTCCGCCTGTCCATCTGTCGAGGCGGGCACTCTATTCTCGACTCGACTCGATTCTCTGTTCCCTGTTTGTTGGTCTAGTTAGAAAACGAGTGTGCAGGAGAACTACCGTAATCGCACACGACAGGCCAACACAACCATTAGCATGCAAAGGAGCGACGCGCGTACCTACCTACGCCCATCATTAGACGGCGCGCGGGCGAGGGAGCGAGCCGCCCTATCTATGTACGTGCGTCGGTCGCCCCCCACTGACTGGTGCGCGAGCGGCCGCACGGACTGGCGGACCGACGCGCGAACGGGACGGGGAGGCCGCGCTGGCGAACGCACGATTACGCGCTAGAGGCCCGCGCTGGATTTTGGCCTAAATGTGGAATAACTCGAATTTGGCGCGCGCGATTCGCGCCAAAGTGAAATTTGCTCGACAACTTTTCGCCGGGCTTCCGCCCGTACCGAATTCGGCGCGATCCGTTCGGCGCAACGAGCCGCTACGCGTGACATAGATTAGCGTTGGGCTATATGCAGACAGACATCACAGTGGCGATTAGTTATTAGTAGATGCGGCTCTAGACGGGAAGCGTCAGTGGAGATGGGCGTGCTATGTTTATATGAGCCCCTCATCCAACAACAAGAACCCTTGCAAAACCACTGGGTCAAGAATTACGGTGCACCCAGGCGTGCCGTAATGAGCGCTCAGGCGTTTATTGGAGGCTCCACATACGATACCTGACGGACTTGAGCGGCTCCTTCTCCGTCTCCTTCTCGGGCCTCAGCTCCTCCTTCCTCTGCGCACCTCCCTCCTCGCTCCTTCCACTGGCCTTTCTCCTCTTGACGACCCTTAGGTGCCTCCTGTCGGCCAGCTCCCTCGCTCCCCCCTCCCCTGGGGCGGAGGCCGTCCTCCTCTCGCCCGAGTAGACGACGATGCTGCGCCGCTCCTGCGTCGACTTGCGCAGCGTAAAGATGATCTTGACGTTGACGAGGATCAGCACGATGAAGGGGCAGAGGCACATGACGAGGAAGTAGAGCAGGTTGTAGTAGTAGAAGTAGTACTGCGGGTGCTGCAGCAGCCGCGTGGGGAACATGGCCAACGAGTCAGAGTCGTACTAGTAAGGGAGGGTGGGCTGACGGGGCTCGTCACAATACATTGTTTTTGCTGCAGCGCGCAGGAACGATTTACTCTAGCCGCAAAGGATAACGTTTGAGGCCCAGTCCACCTTCCCTGAAGTGACCAGCAGCGTCTGATTTGCACCTCCAGAAAGCGGGGCAGATTGTAGAGGACGGAGAAACACAGCACGATCGTAAGACAGCCCGCCACCGGGCCGCGCGTCACCCACCGACGAGCTCGGAACGGGTGGCACACGCCTAAAGAAAGGCGTGCGTGCGTGCGTGCGTGCGTGCGTGCGTGCGTGCGTGCGTGCGTGCGTGCGTGCGTGCGTGCGTGCGTGCGTGCGTGCGTGCGTGCTGGCACCGGCAACGCACCAAGAAATCGATGAATGCTGACGGAAACGGTGAGGTAGACGTTGGCCGTCTGCACGATCATGGCCAGGGGGTAAGCGTGACTCGTCGTCATCTCGACCAGCTCCTTGATCCATCGCGTGCTCGTGTCTTCAGTCAGCGCCGGCAGCGTAAACATGCAGCAGCTGAAACTGTGCGATACTGCTATAGCAGGAAAGTAGTCTGTCAATCGAAACAGCAAGCAGTATTATAGGGGCAAATTTTGACCACCTTTGCAAGTCTCAACTGCAACCTGCATCACCTCTAGTTAGGCTCATTGCAACAATGCAGCACATGCACGTTTTGAAAGGCACATGAGATTGGCGGAAAACAATTCAAACAATGAACAATCCAAGCAGGAAAGTGGACAGCGAGACTTGGCTGGGGAGAGACCATTACAAGTTTTTGATTTACAACGTTTGCATGTCGTCATTTCCCATTTAAAATTGCGCTCTACCGTACTCGCCGATCACCTGGTGACGAGCAGCAGAAAGTCGGAGACGGAGAGGGCGAGCAGGAACCAGTTGACGAGGGAGGCGCGCATGGTGCGCGAGGCGAAGACGCGCACGTTGACCGCGTTCGCGACGAGACCCAGACAGGCGACGGACGCGACGCCGTAGACGCGGATCGCGCTCTACGGCCAGAGTCACACGCCCGGCTGGAGTTTTGCACGGCAAGAAATTGCATAATACAAAATCGATAATTTCTCGTCAAAACGCCGCGTGTGACCCGCGCCTGGACGGTCGTGTAGCGCGTGTAGTGGCGGCAGAACAGCGGCGGCGTCGCGTTGGCGGTGGAGTTGAGCTGCAGCTCTTCCATGCTTGTCGAACTCTCAGCCATCGGGCTTCTGTCAACAGCCGTGTAAGCAGAGTGGGCAGCCATTCGGCAGCTGTTGCGCGGCTCAACTAAAACGAACGGCATCGTGTCAATCAGGCAGCGGCCCAACCAGCGAGTCGACACGCGGCCTATAGCGTGACAAGTCGGCGGCACTACTGATTTACGACACCGGTCGACGCTATAGGGAATCGACGATTTATTGTAAGTGTTTCAGGGGCTAAGCTGGTGATGCGGGTATACAACTGTCCGCACCAGTGTTCGCAACAGGGGTAATTTCTATCCTAGTTAGTTTTTGGTGGAAATTTGTATTAGGTAGTTTTGTTATCTAGTTAGTTAATTGGCCAATTATTTTGTCTTACTGTTTTTAGTCAGCTCGAATGAAACAATTAGCCCTCTGGGGGCTAATCATGGGGTTTACGGTAGTTAGTTATTTTGGTAAATTACGTGTTAGTGATTACTACATTTTTTGCGCCCTGGCAGTGCGTACTTTTTTTGGCAGACAGCCTGAAAATAATTGCAGATATGTAGGTATGAATAACATCCATTCCGCGCAAATGAATACTGTGGGCGTAAAGGACAAACAGTTTGCACGAGCGGACGAAACAACAATACTTACTAGGTAGTTTCACAGATCGCAGAGCAGCAAATGGAGCTATCGATGCCATTAGCATTTCTGGTTACAGGGGGACAATAGGAGCGCAGCTCGCTCGTATCACAACCGAACTATAGTTCCTAGTAGGGATGAGCACGGGCCTGCGCCCTGCACATATCGGCCCGGCCCGGCCAGCCAGATAGTCCGCCCCGTCCCGGCCCGCACCCTCAAAATGCAGGCCGGGCCCGGCCCGGCCCGCCCCACGAAATAAGTTCAGTCACTACAGTGTACAATTTACTGAAATACCGTATGCCAATTTGCGGGATTCACTTAACGGAATGGCGCATCCACCTCTCAGAATCGCAGTTCACAACCATTTTACGGCCTTTGTGCCATTTGAGCGCGAAAGACGCGCGTTATAGAATACAAAGTCGCTAATACGGTGCAGAATAGTCGCCGATACTTACAACAATGCATTACATAGATAGGTAGCTTCCTACGTTGGCCAGCCAAGAACGTCCGGCCCGACCCGGCCCGGCCCGGCCCGGCCCGCAAAACGGGCCTGGAATTCCGGCCCGGCCCGGCCCAGCCCATGCTCATCACTAGTACCTAGTGCTTTACTGGGCGGCTCACCATTCCACCCGCGCATGCGGCCCCATTCAGTGAGCTATTATGGAAGAACGCAGAGAGCACGGCCCAGGGGTACATTGGTAGATTGAGCACAGATGGTCGTCTACCAATCAACACGACTGTTTCCCCAAATCAAGACGGGTGGTACGAACACGCACGCACGCACGCACGCACGCACGCACGCACGCACGCACGCACGCACGCACGCACGCACGCACGCACGCACGCACGCACGCACGCACGCACGCACGCACGCACGCACGCACGCACGCACGCACGCACGCACGCACGCACGCACGCACGCACGCACGCACGCACGCACGCCCGCACGCCCGCACGCACGCACGCACGCACGCACGCGCGCACGCGCGAACGCACGCGCGAACGCACGCACGCACGCACGCACGCACGCACTCACGCACGCAAGAACGCACGCACGCACGAACGCACGCACGAACGCACGAACCCACGCACGCGCGAACGCACGCACGCACGCACGCACGATCGCACGCACGCCCGCACGAACGCCTGCACGAACGCACGCACGCACGCACGCACGCACGCACGCACGCGCGAACGCACGCACGCACGCACGCACCCAGACAAGCGGACCCACCCACACAGACACGCACAGACGGACACAGACGCACAACCACGCGGCAGCTCTCGCTCGGCCGTGCCCCTGCCCAATGATCCCCGCCGCTTCCGCTTGCCTCGCCTCAAGTAATACTGGCCAAAAACACACCTACCTACTTGTGCGTATGTTCCGGGGGGGGGGGATGAGGAGCACTCTCTCGTCCCCCCCCCCCCGGGGGGTTTGAGAAGGGAAACGAGGGGGGTTGAGGGAATCGACTTTTATAACTCGGCGGCGGCGGCAGCGGCCATCCCGCCGCCGCCCGCGGGCCTTCTACTCAATCGAACTCGGCGCCCACAAACAGACGGGAACCGGCCAAATGGGCCTGCTGCCGCCGCCCCTCTGAGTCCCCGAGTTGAGCCAATTACGCGTCGCGCCCTGGGGGCGACCCCCCACCCCCAACCCGACTCCCTCTCTCCCTCTCAAACGGATACACACATCCAGACGCAAGCAACGACGCGAAGTGTGCGCCTGTGCGTTGCGCGCGTTCGAGCGACAACCACTTCACACGCGCGCGTAGCATCGAATCGAGTGAATTAAATTAGAATTAGCTGTAATTCGTTGCTTTCCCGAACTTTCGACAAGGTAAAAAACGCGCGGGATGCAATGCAGAATGTCTCTATCGGAAAGATACTGGCTGGACTCATTTTTATGAGCCTTTCTTGGGCCAGTGCACACCCATTTGGACACGATTTCTGTTTGGTACACCCAAATCTTACTGGTTCTAGTGCTCCACCTTAGTACCTTACTAAGTCGTCGCCTTGTCGTTAGGTGCGTTTCTACAAAGAATGCTAACAAATGACAAATTAACAAATTGACAAAAAAAAAACAATTTCGATACGACTGCCAAATCTGACAAAGAGGCTCAACGGTTCAGCCCCCCGCTGCGAGGCCTAAATAGGCCTAGGCCTAGGAGGCCTTGGCTGGAATCCTAGTCGCAATAAAGCAACGTTTATTGAAGAACGCAGATCTCTACCTCCTATACCTCCAGCAGCTGCAATGATAATAGCATATGCCTTGAGGAAGGTGCCGGAAAAATGCTGACAGGCGGCAACAGTTGGCTAGGCTGACGCAAGCCGACCGACCGTTCGAACGAACAGAGACAGTCCGTTGAGCATTTCAATTTTTCAAATATTACCATTGGCACCGTTGGAAGGAACCAAAGACGGCTCCATAGGAGCAGCGGTAAACGTTCCAAAACTTGACCAATGATCTTCAATATCCTTTCCAACAACAACTGCAGCATGGACGTAATGAGTGTGCCCTCCTTCCCCTACCTGATCACCTCGATTCGCACCCAAATGACGCGGAATCTTGTTTGCCCCCAATATCGGGTTAGTACAATATTTGAGGCGATGAACAAGCGCCAGCAAATCGCATTTACGCCCCCCCCTCCCCCGCCGCGCCTAGCGAGATTGTCACGCACGCACAGGGTCTATGTGCAACACATCTAGTGGATACATGGTGGGCAGAGAATCGAGTGAGTGTGAACACGTGTGCGAGCGAGCGAAGAAGCATCCGTGAAGAAGCATCAATCAGCGGAGGAGTCCAGCCAAACACATGCGGAAAGCAACATCAGTGTGACCGAGGAGGGAGGGATCTCTCTCTCGTCTGGGAAGTTTTGTCGAATCAGCTAGGAGTGCTCCGGTCACGCGATAGTGTCAGCGAGGATGGCCAAATGTCCAACGGCGTCGCCAGCCAGAGATTTCGCAAAAGTGGGAGGGGTGTGAGATGCGTGCGTGCGTGCGTGGCATGCGTGCGTGCGTGCCTGGCGTGCCTGGCGTGCCTGGCGTGCGTGCGTGCGTGCCTGGCATGCGTGCGTGCGTGCGTGCGTGCGTGCGTGCGTGCGTGCGTGCGTGCGTGCGTGCGTGCGTGCGTGCGTGCGTGCGTGCGTGCGTGCGTGCGTGCGTGCGTGCGTGCGTGCGTCCGTGCGTCCGTGCGTCCGTGTGTCCGTGCGTGCGTGCGTGCGTGCGTGCGTGCGTGCGTGCGTGCGTGCGTGCGTCCGTGCGTGCGTGCGTGCGTGCGTGCGTGCGTGCGTGCGTGCGTGCGTGCGTGCGTGCGTGCGTGCGTGCGTGCGTGCGTGCGTGCGTGCGTGCGTGCGTGCGTGCGTGCGTGCGTGCGTGCGTCCGTCCGTCCGTGTGTGCGTGCGTGCGTGCGTGCGTCCGTGCGTCCGTGCGTGCGTCCGTGCGCGTTTGTTCTGTCACGCGCAAGTGCAAGTCATGCTCTGGTGGCTCGATTCCACTAACCAAGCTGACCGATGCGGTTTGCTTACAGTCAGTTCAGTAACCTGACCCTTTTGTTTTGCAGCTTTGCAGTATTTGCACGGGCACGAGGCTTTGTCAGCTTCGTCAGGGGGGCGATGGGCCTCCCCCATTTCTGTAAGAGCGCCCACGGTTGCTATGGGCAACCCTGTTGCGCGCGCGGATCCTGTAATGACTCAGACGCAGCTCGGCCCAATCTCGCTATCGCACTTTTCGAATAATTGCGCTTAAACCATCACGAGCTTTTGCTCGAACCTACAAACTGCGATGGGATCCGACAGCGCTTAGTCCGCGTTTTGATCTAAACTCAGTAGTGTGAGTGCGTCCTTCACACTGCGCAATTGTACCGTGTGTGAAATTGGCTTTGGTCAGTCCCTGTATTCAGATGAATACGGTAGCTGCCCGCGTCGCGACATCTGTACACACAGAGCGAATCACTCCGCACACATAGGCGCACCACACTACCTAGTCTCGGTTCTGTGTCGTTTCTGTGTGTCAGCCATAAATTTCCCTTTCCACTCCAATGATTTATTGAAGAGTATTCATTTATTTGTAGATTTCAAGTGGAAAATAATTAGGCCGAAATGAAGCTGCCTCTTTGCTGCGTGCTGGTCGTCTGTGCTGGTAGCGTTATGTCCAGAGTGGGCTTTTATTCCTTATCATTTTACTTATAATAGTTTTTTTAGATTTTTTTTGTGAGACAGTCAGACCACCTGTCAGATGAATGTATGATGTATGATGTATATGATGTAGGTA